>JAYMFW010047221.1:0-11277 GCA_036785005.1 Tubulanus punctatus | reverse complement strand
GGCAAACTAGGGGAATCAGACGAAACAAAGAGCAAAAACATCAAAGGCCAAATCAGCGATTGAAGGGGAACAACCAAGGGAAAGGCAAGACAAACAAGGGGTTAATATAAAGGGGGTAAAAGCGAAGTTAGAAATTTTGAGATAATGTTCTGGTCCCTTCAGACGGTTGTTGTTTTGTAACAGATGGAACTTCAATCACACACACAGCATGCACCACAATCATCACCAATGTCACCAACAGAAGAAGACGAATGAACTACCAAATATCTGTATGATTTGATCAAAGTTTTGTTAACTTCACTTTCGTTCTACCGCTAATAAGTGTACAATATGGTCAGTTCGGAGGGAATCTCGATTGGATGAAATGGATGACAGCAGATTGAATGTCATAGGAGGCCTCCCATCTCCACCAATACCATTAGAAGAAGATGGATCAACTACTAAAACTTATGTGTTTATATTCTGATTCCATTGTCGTTAATGATTCTGCACTAATTTCTGGGTCCCTTGGGACTGTTATAGCTTTATTACAGATTGACCTTCAAGCACACACACAGCATGCAGAACCACCATCACCAAAATCACCAACAGAAGAAGACGAATTAAGTACCAAATATCTGTATGGTCTGTTTGAAGTTTTGTTTACTGCATTTTCATTCTACCCCTAATAAGTTTAAAAAACGGTCAATTTGGTGGGAATCACGATGAGATGAAATGGATAGCAGCCGATTGAATGTCATAAGAGGCCTCCCATCTCGACCAATAATATTCGATAGACGATGGATCAACTACTAAAACTAATGTGTTTATATTTTAATATCATTGTTGTTAATGATTCTGCACTAATTTCTGGGTCCCTTGGGACTGTTATAGCTTTATTACAGATTGACCTTCAAGCACACACACAGCATGCACCACCATCTTCACCAAAATGTCACCAACAAAAGAAGAAGACGAATTAAATACTATGCCTGTATGGTTTGATCAGAGTTTTGTTATATTAATTTTCATTCTACCTCTAATAAGTTTAAAATACGGTGAATTCGGTTGGAATCACGATGAGATGAAATAGATAGCAGCCGATTGAATGTCATAAGAGGCCTCCCATCTCCACCAATACTTTTCGATAAACGATGGATCACCTACCTTAATTAATGTGTTTATGTTCCTTTTCCATTGTTGTTATCGAGTCTGCAATGATGTTCTGGTCCCTTCAGACTGTTGTTGTTTTGTAACAGATTGAGCTTCAAGCACACACACAGCATGCACCACCATCATCACCAATGTCACCAACAGAAGAAGACGAATTAACTACCAAATGTCTGTATGGTTTGTTCAAAGTCTTGTTAACTTCACTTTCATTCTACCCCTAATAAGTGTAAAATATGGTCAGTTCGGTGGGAATCACGATTGGATGAAATGGATAACAGCAGATTGAATGTCATAGGAGGCTTCCCATCTCCACCAAAAGTATTCGATAGAAGATGGATAGGGGGCATCCCATATCCACCAATACCATTAGAAGGAGATGGATCAACTACTAAAACTAATGTGTTTATATTTTAATATCATCGTTGTTAATGATTCCGCACTTATTTCTGGGTCCCTTGGGACTGTTATAGCTTTATCACAGATTGACCTTTAAGCACACACACAGCATGCACCACCGTCATCACCAATGTCACCAACAGAAGAAGACGAATTAACTACCAAATATATGTATGGTTTGTTCAAAGTTTTGTCAACATCACTTTCATTCTACCCCTAATAAGTGTAAAATATGGTCAGTTCGGAAGGAATCTCGATTGGATGAAATGGATAACAGCTGATTGAATGTCCTAAGAGGCCTCCCATCTCCACCAATAGTATTCAATAGAATATGGATAGGAGGCATCCCATATCCACCAATACCATTAGAAGGAGATGGATCAAGTACTAAAACTAATGTGTTTATATTTTAATATCATCGTTGTTAATGATTCCGCACTAATTTCTGGGTCCCTTGGGACTGTTATAGCTTTTATCACAGATTGACCTTTAAGCACACGCACACAGCTTGCACCACCATCATTACCATTGTCACCAACAGAAGAAGACGAATTAACTACCACATGTCTGTATGGTTTGTTCAAAGTCTTGTTACTTTCACTTTCATTCTACCCCCGCTTAAGTGTAAAATATGGTCAGTTCGGTGTGAATCACGATTAGATGAAATGGATAATCGATAAGATTGAATGTCATATGAGGCCTCCCATCTCCACCAATAGTATTCGATATAGAAGATGGATCAACTACCTTAATTAATGTGTTTATGTTCCTATTCCATTGTTGTTATCGAGTCTGCAATGATGTTCTGGTCCCTTCAGACTGTTGTTGTTTTGTAACAGATTGAGCTTCAAGCACACACACAGCATGCACCACCATCATCACCAATGTCACCAACAGAAGAAGACGAATTAACTACCAAATATCTGTATGGTTTGTTCAAAGTCTTGTTAACTTCACTTTCATTCTACCCCTAATAAGTGTAAAATATGGTCAGTTCGGTGGGAATCACGATTGGATGAAATGGATAACAGCAGATTGAATATCATAGGAGGCCTCCCATCTCCACCAATACCATTAAAAGAAGATGGATCAACTACTAAAACTTATGTGTTTATATTTTAATTCCATTGTTGTTAATGATTCTGCACTAATTTCTGGGTCCCTTGGGACTGTTATAGCTTTATTACAGGTTGAGCTTCATGCACACACACAGCATGCACCACCATCATCACCAATGTCACCAACAGAAAAAGACGAATGAACTACCAAATATCTGTATGGTTTGTTCAAAGTTTTATTAACTTCAGTTTCGTTTTACCCCTAATAAGTGTAAAATATGGTCAGTTCGGTGGGAATCACGATTGGATGAAATGGAAATCAGCAGATTGAATGTCATAAGAGGCCTCCCATCTCCACCAATACCATTAGAAGAAGATGTATCAACTAATAAAACTAATGTGTTTATATTTTAATTCCTTTGTTGTTTATGATTCTGCACTAACTTCTGGGTCCCTTGGGACTGTTATAGCTTTATTACAGATTGACCTTCAAGCACACACACAGCATGCACAAACCATCATTACCATTGTCACCAACAGAAGAAGACGAATTACCTACCAAATGTCTGTATGGTTTGTTCAAAGTTTTTTTTACTGTATTTTCATTCTACCTTTAATAAATTTAAAAAACGGTCAATTTGGTGGGAATCACGATGAGATGAAATGGATAGCAGCCCATTGAATGTCATAAGAGGCCTCCCATCTCCACCAATAGTATTCGATAGAAGATGGATAGGAGGCATCCCACATCCACCAATATCATTAGAAGGAGATGGATCAAGTGCTAATACCAATGTGTTTATATTTTAATATCATCGTTGTTAATGATTCCGCACTAATTTCTGGGTCCCTTGGGACTGTTATAGCTTTATCACAGATTGAGCTTTAAGCAAACATACAGCATCCACCACCATCATCACAAATGTCACCAACAGAAGAAGACGAATTAAGTACCAAATATCTGTATGGTTTGTTTAAAGTTTTGTTTACTGGATTTTCATTCTACCCCTGATAAGTTTAAAATACGGTCAGCTTGGTGGGAATCACGATGAGATGAAATGGATAGCAGCCGATTGAATGTCATAAGAGGCCTCCCATCTCCACCAATACTTTTCGATAGACGATGGATCACCTACCTAATTAATGTGTTGATGTTCCTTTTCCATTGTTGTTATCGAGTCTGCAATGATGTTCTGGTCCCTTCAGAATGTTGTTGTTTTGTAACAGATTGAGCTTCAAACACACAGAGAGCATGCACCACCATCATCACCAATGTCACCAACAGAAGACGAATTAACTACCAAATGTCTGTATGGTTTGTTCAAAGTCTTGTTAACTTCACTTTCATTCTATCTCTAATAAGTGTAAAATATGGTCAGTTCGGTGCGAGTCTCGATTGGATGAAATGGATAACAGCAGATTGAATGTCATAGGAGGCCTCCCATCTCCACCAATAGCATTCGATATAGAAGATGGATCAACTACCTTAATTAATGTGTTTATGTTCCTATTCCATTGTTGTTATCGAGTCTGCAATAATGTGCTGGTCCCTTCAGACTGTTGTTGTTTTGTAACAGATTGAACTTCAAGCACACACACAGCATGCACCACCATCATCACCAATGTCACCAACAGAAGAAGACGAATTAACTACCAAATATCTGTATGGTTTGTTTAAAGTTTTGTTTACTGCATTTTCATTCTACCCCTAATAAGTTTAAAAAACGGTAAATTTGGTGGGAATCACGATTGGATGAAATGGATAACAGGAGATTGAATGTCATAAGAGGCCTCCCATCTCTGCCAATACCATTAGAAGAAGATGGATCAACTACTAAAACTTATGTGTTTATATTTTATTTCCATTGTTGTTAATGATTCTGCACTAATTTATGGGTCCCTTGGGACTGTTATAGCTTTATTACAGATTGACCTTCAAGCACACACACAGCATGCACTACCATCATCACCAATGTCACCAACAGAAGAAGACGAATTAAGTACCAAATATCTGTATGGTTTGTTTAAAGTTTTGTTTACTGCATTTTCATTCTACCCCTAATAAGTTTAAAAAACGGTAAATTTGGTGGGAATCACGATGAGATGAAATGGATAGCAGCCGATTGAATGTAATAAGAGGCCTCCCATCTCCACCAATAGTATTCGATAGAAGATGGATAGGAGGCATCCCATATCCACCAATACCATTAGAAGGAGATGGATCAAGTACTAAAAGTAATGTGTTTATATTTTAACATCATCGTTGTTAATGATTCCGCACTAATTTCTGGGTCCCTTGGGACTGTTATAGCTTTATCACAGATTGACCTTTAAGCACACACACAGCTTGCACCACCATCATTACCATTGTCACCAACAGAAGAAGACGAATTAACTACCAAATGTCTGTATGGTTTGTTCAAAGTCTTGTTACCTTCACTTTCATTCTACCCCTAATAAGTGTAAAATATGGTCGGTTCGATGGGAATCACGATTATATGAAATGGATAATCGATAAGATTGAATGTCATAAGAGGCCTCCCATCTCCACCAATAGTATTCGATAGAAGATGGATCAACTACCTTAATTAATGTGTTTATGTTCCAATTCCATTGTTGTTTTCGGGTTTGCAATAATGTTCTGGTCCCTTCAGACTGTTGTTGTTTTGTAACAGATTGAACTTCAAGCACACACACAGCATGCACCACCATCATCACCAATGTCACCAACAGAAGAAGACGAATTAACTACCAAATATCTGTATGGTTTGTTCAAAGTCTTGTTAACTTCACTTTCATTCTACCCCTAATAAGTGTAAAATATGGTCAGTTCGGTGGGAATCACGATTGGATGAAATGGATAACAGCAGATTGAATGTCATAAGAGGCCTCCCATCTCCGCCAATACCATTAGAAGAAGATGGATCAACTACTAAAACTTATGTGTTTATATTTTAATTCCATTGTTGTTCATGATTTTGCACTAACTTCTGGGTCCCTTGGGACTGTTATAGCTTTATTACAGATTGACCTTCAAGCACACACACATCATGCACCACCATCATCACCAATGTCACCAACAGACGAAGACGAATTAAGTACCAAATATCTGTATGGTTTGTTCAAAGTTTTGTTTACTTGATATTTATTTTACCTCTAGTAAGTTTGAAATACGGTCAATTTGGTGGGAATCACGATGAGAAGAAATGGATAGCAGCCGATTGAATGTCATAAGAGGCCTCCCAACTCCACCGATACCTTTCGATAGAAGATGGATCAACTACCTTAATCAATGTGTCTATGCTGCCCTGGCAAGACAAAACACAGTATCTGGATTTTGCTTAGTTTTGAGAAAGTCGAGATTTAAGTTTTTAAAGTATTTTTTGCTCTAATAGCTTAAATATATGATTTAGAGTTAATATTTTTTGGTGGGTTCCTTTTAGTACTGTATATTTTCATACCGAGATAATATTGTTCTTCAAAAACACTTGTATACACTTGAAAATGCACATACTTTGTTTTGCCTTGAAACTGTGGTCACAATCAAGGCCTTATCTCCAAGACGTAAGACAGTATCTGCATATTCTCAAGGCAAAACACAGTATATGCAATAGTTAAGAAAAGACAAAAGACAATATCTGCATATTCTCAAGACAAAACACAGTATATGCACATTGTCAAACAAACCTGATTATAAAATCAAAATAATAAGAGCAATTTTTAGATTATGTATCAATTTAATAAAGTATCAAAAAATCAACATCAATGTTTTAACACAAAACGCTATAACAAGCATATAATAGTTCAATATTTTTACTTAAAATTATTACAGTGCAAGCTAGAACTCACTCCTAACTTAATATACATTGATTGACTAATACTGCTTAACTAGTGCAATTAAAACCTCCTTATTTGAACGAATATTTACTCCTCTTAAAAAATTCATCAAACAAGACAAACAACCATTTTTTCAGTTTTCATTATACCAAATGCATCTACATTATTCTTTTATATACATGTATGTTCTCCATTGATATCCAGTAGAATCATAAATTGACTAAAATAAAAAAATTCATCAACTAATACCATAATAAAAGTGCATTCACTTTCTTTGATACACGTAGTAAAACATGTTCTTCCAAAGAATGTTTTATATGGTATTTGCTATCTTAAGAAACCTCTGAACAAAACATCAAGCTCAAAGCAATAACCTCATAAAATCAAAAACCAATAACAATAACATTCATAATGCGGTTCATAATCATGAAAATTATATCAATTTGAAAGTTTCAAACCATGTTCAATTCGATTTCATATGATTGATTTCAATCAATTATAAATATATTGGTTTTCAACACTTAAAAACAAATTTAACAAAAAATCACAATTCTTCAACACGGATAAAACTATTTGTGGCAAAACTCAAAAAATGAAAACAATGCCGTTTTTGTTTGCATTCTGTAACTGGGAGCATTTCTTTATAGCACAAACCCAAAATATACACAACACGCACCATTACAGCATCAAAGTACAGTCCATACAGGGAACATGAGGAAAATAGCGATATTTCGAGAAGTCTATTCAAAACTAGTTATCAGATCTTTTGCTTCTTCATTAGCTCTTAATTCATTCCAAAACTTTCGCCTATTGATTGGCATAAGCGGACAGAGCTTGGCGATGATATCGGACTTCTTTGTGTGAAGGAACCCTCGATTGTCCTTTCGGAGGAGCCCGGGTATTTTGAGTGACTGAATGGTGAAGGTCTTCTTCAAAAATGAGAATTCTTTAAACTCACTTTCATGGTCTGGTTTGTAGAAAATTGATAGGGATCCTCGTGCAAATTTTATGACGGCAATATCATTAAGTAAGGGTTGACCAGGTTTACCAAGTTTGGTTTGAGATTGACCACCACTCCATCTTCTGAAATCTTCGTTTTCCATCTGAATAACCTCGATTGAACTGGTGTAGTTTTCGACAACCGTTTTAAAATCTTGAAAATCCTATATGTTTCCTCCAGGTTGTTTCTTCATTTGTCTTTCAACGGCGGCATGGATACTATCGGCAGACAAAAATGTGTGTCCAGGCTCAAAGTACTTGAAGATAATTTCATTAGCCTCAATTTTCTTCGAGTTCACTAATGTCACCATCGTTGTAAACAGAGCGTATGACTTATTTTGAGAGCTACAATTGTCCAACCAATATATAATCTTCTTGGCATCTCGGTCTCAAAACCAATTCCGATGTACATTCGATTGATGAGTCTAATTTGTACGCTTTTCTGGCAGAGTTCGCTTTGCCTATGTGAGTTTCCCACGCTTTACATACATCACAACAGTTTGTGTCGTGTTCCTTCTCACATTTGAGGTGTATATCATAGGATACACATAACTCACATTGTTCCTCTCCAAGTCTCGTAAAACTGATGTTCAAATCATGGACGACACTTCTATATGATGTATATGAACACTTGGCGTATTTGTGGTGTTCACAAAAATTATCGTGCATAGCTGTAATCGTGATATCACTCGGAAGATAACGCCGGTTCGGGGCATGTTCCCGCCTATAGTGGCTTATGCACGGATTGTAAGACAAAATATCTTCGACAATAACTTCTCGGTTAATCACTTTGTGGTTCATGGTTTTTCCCCTCTTGTCTGATGGTGGTGACAACATATTTTCAGGTGTGGTAATATTCATAATTGATGTTATGACAGCGTCGTTTTTTTCATTATAACCAAGGGTTGTTAAAAACATGCGGCGACATACTCGTGTATTCTTCCCTGAAGCAGACTTGAGGGAATATTTCATACTGTATATTCTTTTCCCATTTACTGTTGTTGTTCGGTTGATGTACGTTCGATTTATGTTCGAGAAAATGAAATTTCTTCGCTCTTTATAATTGAGTGACCAGAAATGTTGCCATAGTTCTTTCCTTCGGCTTTCAGCAAATTCCTTGCTACAATCGGATGAACATCTACATGGTGGTAGCATTGGGTGCTTACTCGCAGCTCTTTTGCGTTTGTTTTCCTCGGTCCTGCTTATCATAGAGCGTTTTACGGACTTATTCTGGCCGTTGGTTGCATCGCTTTCTGAAGCGGTAGAACTGATATGAACTGCAACTTCGGAATCAGCTGTTTCAGAAGAGATTACTGGACTGTTATGATTAGGTGGAGCCGTTGTTTCCTGTACATAAGAAAAACTTATCTCCTGTGCATCATCAGTAAATGCCTTGCTACAATCTGATGAACATGGTGGTAGCATTGGGTGCTTACTTGCAGCTTTGTCGCGTTTGTTTTCCTCGGTTCTGCTTATCATAGAGTGTTTTACGGACTTATTCTGGCCGTTGGTTGCATTGCTTTCTGAAGTTGTGGAACTGATATGAACTGCAACTTCGGAATCAGCTGTTTCAGAAGAGATAACTGGACTGTTATGATTAGGTGGAGCCGTTGTTTCGGGTACACAAGAAAAACTTACCTCATCCTATATAATCTGAGCGATATGCTGATATCGCTCAGATTTAGGCTTTCAAGTGACACATTTTGCAGTGAACTAAAAGTTTTATTCTCGAAAGATTCGACATATGGTGCGCCCTCCACCTTATATAAACGGTTGGTGTTGTAAATATCATCAAAGGATTTATCCATCCCGACATTTTCCTTTTCATGTTGAGAATATTCTGAAATGAAAAGAAACAGTTACGCTTAATGAAAATATAATCACCAACATCTGTGTTTCACATCAAACAGAACGTATAAAACCTATTAAAAGGTATTATATTTCAATCCCCATAAAGCCAAATCTAATTTCTGTAGGATGAGGTAAGTTTTAGGTTGATGAAATTTCCGTTAGATATATGTGTACTAATTTTTTTGTTTTTACTTCTGGTGTTAGAATAGTTAGTAGACTCCGCGTACGGCTCATCGGAAATCAGCTCACCATAGACAATAGAAAAAATTATTTCTAAATCCAATACTTTTTCAAAAAAAGATCCCTAGCTCGGATCCCGCCACCTCGGAATTCCGGCTACCACGGATCCTTTCTTCGGTCACAATCATCACTTTTATCACTTTCCTCGGAAAATCTTAAAGAGGTCCAAAGAATGTTTCACGATTTTCCTGCTATTATAAACTATAACTACCGCAAAAGCTGATCAACCAAAATCAAATTCAACATACAAATTTCCCTCATATTTAGTAGAAACATCGATTTATTGAACATTAATTCTATAATGGTAAAAAACAATGTCACATATGAGTTTTCATGCGGATTTCTTTTAGCCCGATGGCTCCGTGCTCACCTCGTAATTAACCTACCCCGGACAGAATTTACGGTCCCCAGGAATCCGAGGTAGGTGGAGTCTACTGTAGTTTAATCGAAACTAAAAGAGATTTGAAATAGATTTTAATTGGTTTTTTTTAAATTGCGACTATAGGGCTTAAGTTTCAGGTATATCTCGACATCCTCAAGTAGATTAAGTAGGCTACCAACAAGCAGCCTTTAAATGATCGTTAACAGACATGTTTTCAGATAAATGAAATTGTAGTGCACATTTTGATGAGAGAATGTTTTTGCTTACCTTCATTTCTATGGCACAGTTTGGCTAATTTGATGTGATTCACAGAACTCAAATCGCATCTTCTTTTAGTACCTAAAAAAAGAAAGAATGATTGATTTACATCATTTATTCACAACTGATAAACATAACAGGCTATCAACTGATAGGCCACATCAATATAGTTACTCTTGAGATTATGATTTATTCGTGATATCATGTGATTAATTATGATATGTTTTTGATAAATTTATCAATTACTCTACGTTAATTTTGCAGGTAAATATTGACCTCAAATTCAAAAATTGAATAAAAACAAAATACAAACTATTCAAAACATGAAAATAACTTACCATAATGCTGGTCTTTCTTTTGTTCAAGTGCCAATTGTAAGATTCGTTTGCCTCTACTCGCCATTGCGTAAAGTACCAACAACTGAGTAGCAGTTTTCATTTAAATAAGAATTCGAAGCCTTTGTTTGATTTGGTGTTTGAACATATTGTGTTGTAAAATAAGATATTGACAAATTCCCACTTTATCGGTTGTCAGTGAACTCAAAAGGACAATAATTTAAGAATGCTTAGTTTTTGTTTTCGTCCATAGACTGATAAGTTGTGAAAATTGATTAATTAATTCTTAGTCTTAACAAAGCAAATTACGATATGATAGATAGGTAGAGCCACAAGACAAAAGACAGTATCTTCATATTCTCTAGACAAAACACAGTATCTGCGCTAATTAGGAAAAGACAAAATACAGTATCTGCGCTAATAAGGAAAAGACAAAAGACAGTATCAGCATATTTTCAAGACAAAACACAGTATCTGCATATTGTTGAGTCAAAACACAGTATCTTTTGCAGTTACTGTGTTTTGTCTTGCAGATTCTGCAAATTTTCTGCAGATACTGTGTTTTTACATAACCCAGCTAATTAAAAATAATATAATTAATTATAATTTACTGTTTCGCTTCGCTTTTACCCCCTTTATATTAACCCCTTGTTTGTCTTGCCTTCCCCTTGGTTGTTCCCCTTCAATCACTCATTTGGCCTTTGATGTTTTTGCTCTTTGTTTCGTCTGATTCCCCTAGTTTGCCACTTCGTTTTTAATTAATTTAGGT
>JAYMFW010047110.1:0-11285 GCA_036785005.1 Tubulanus punctatus | reverse complement strand
ATGCATGACGAAAACTTCCTCAAAAACTTGGAAAAACTGGTCAAAATAGCCAATTTGAGGGAATTGAATAGGGCGCCACCAGGGCATTATCGCTTTGGTGAAACCAATCCTTGGTGTGATGCTATTCCTTGGGTAGATGGACCTACATATTAAATATAAGGACAATAGATCAATACATGACGTAAACTTCATAAAAAAAAACTTTAAAAACTGATCAAAATAGCCAATTTGAGTAAATTGAAGAGGGCGTCACCAGGGCATTATCATATTGGTGGACCCAATTCTTTGTGTGTTGATAGCCCTTGGGTAGATACACCTACATACCAAATATCAAGGCAATGGCTTAATGCATGATGAAAACTTCCTAAAAAAACTTTAAAACGGATCAAAAAAGCTGATTTGAGGGAATTGAAGAGGGCGCCACCAGGGCATTATCGCTTTGGTGGACCCAATACTTGGCGTGCTGATAGCCCTAGGGTAGATAGTTCCACACACCAAATATCAAGGTAATAGCCTAATGCATGACGAAAACTTCCTAAAAAAACTGATTTCTGTCTACAGGACGACATGGACGCATGGACGACAGACGAAAACCAAACGCTTAGCCCACTGGTACTAAAGTCCCAAGTGGGCTAAAAATGCTTCTCCGTGCATGTATTTTTAAAATTTTCAGGGGGAGAACCCACTGACCCCCGTACGGTGCTTCGTGCCTTCGGTATTTGCCGTCATTTTCCGGAGATCATCACGGTATATCAGTTCACATATTATTGTAAAGCTGGGCCAGTAATTTATAGGCTGCTCCGCCCCTGAGTGCATAACAAAAACTTCTTCAACCTAGGGGTCCAGGAACCTCATGGCCACTTGGAAAACTCTACGGATGCGGTTGAGAATACAGAAGAGTAGTTACAAAGAAATGAGATAAAAAATCTTAAAACAAGTAAAAATAGCTGATTTGAGAGAACTGAATGGGATTCTAGGGCATGATAGACCCGGTGGATCCAATTCTTGCTGTGCTAATAGCCCTGAGGTAGATAGACCTACATACTAAATATCAAGACGATATCTCAATACATAAAAAAACCTTCTCAAAAAATTGATGACAGGTCAAAATAGCCGATTTGAGGGAATAGAAGAGGGCGCTACTAGGGCATAACCAAAACATTCATAAAGGGATCTGGGAGCTGGTTGTGCATGTACCTGAAGCCATATTTTAGAGATTCCAAATAAATTAAGTTTTCAAATTTCATTTTTTTAATTTTAAATTGTACTTTGATTTTGTAATAATTAACTGAGCTTCTTCTTGTAATTCGATTATTCTTTGGTGGTTCGATTTAGATATCATTGGTCCCCATACTAGCAAACAGTACATTAAATGACTGTCTATGTAGCTATTACATAACATTTTTAATGTAGATGACTGTAGAAAGTGTTTTATTGAGTTTCTTAGATTCTTAGCTATCTGTTGACAGACATTATTCACATGTAAATTTAAATTAAGTCTTTCGTCTAGTTCCAAGAGACCCAAAAGACTTTCAAATATCCTTTATATATTTTCGTCATAAGCCATGCATGAGGAAAAACATTACATTTCAAATAAAAAAATATTAATAAAAGTCAATTTCGAGAGGACATGACATTCTAGTAGGTTCTGAACAATCAATTCATTCAAACAGAAATCTACATAATTAATCTCAAAACCAAAATAAGCAGCTATGATTTTCATTTTGGTGGACAATTGAAATAATATCTCAGCTCAATTTTGTCACTGAAGACAGAAATCAACATAACATAACTTACCTGTCACATACACAGGTGTAATAGTATTAGTGGTTGAATTAGATGACTCAGTTTGATTGGTACCAGTAGCTGAAGACACACCTGCAAAAATGACAAAATTTTTTTTTAGAGAAGATTTCAATTTCATAGCTAGGGAATCCTTTTGTTAAATATTTTGTGTCAATTTGTCCCCAATTCATTTACTTTAAATTTGTTTCAAGCTATGGATCATAACAGCAAAGGTCCAGTTGATAAGTTGGCTAATTTGACATTGCAGTATGTCTTACCAGACACTAAGGTGGGTATTCGCAGTAATGCTGCCTGTTGTTGTTGCTGTTGATTCTGTAGAGTACTGATGAGTTGTGATGTAATTTGAGCACCGGCCGATAGGGAAGCTGAAATTATATAGACCAATAATCTAAATTCTAAAACAAAACCATTCCTGGCTGATTTAAAAGAATCAAATTAAAAGAGACTACAAAGAACTATTGATAGAAATGATAACACAGAAATGACAAACTTTAGTCCAGCACATCGACCTAAAACATGGATTTCTGTTTACCCGAAATACATTTGGCTGGATTTTTCTTTTAAAATCATACTATAATTGGCGGTGCTATTGAATTTTTTCAACAGGACTCCTCTACAAATCACAGCACCTGTCGAGATCGAGATATCGAACTTATGAAAATCTACTTTATACTAGGCAAAAGTTTCTGAATATTGGTTTTATCATACATCCATTGCGCCTTCGTCATCACATAATTCTATATACCATACGTTACTCGGTGTATGAACAGAAGTGTGCCCCTTTGGTATGATTCACGTCTTCTGCATGGGAGGTTGCGAGTTTGAATCCCGGATGAGGAATTCTTTCCAACAAAAAGTGACACAAGCGTCAATTTTATGTTTCCCGGGTAAACAAGGAAGTAACACCTTTTTTACACAATGTGCGCAGCGCCTTTAGCATGATACAGATCGCAATTATGTGCGGCATTTCTTGAAACTTGGGGATATGATGGGACCAGTTATGGGTCCACCCCTATGTAACAGGTAAACTTTTATATGAATTTTCCAGCCATCTAGAATTTATTGTTAGCGCAATACAGCCTGCAATTCTGAATGGATTTTCTTGAAACTTGGTTTGAGGGTTGAGAATATGCATTATTATAATCATAATATGTTTCTGCAATACTGTCTGTATACCCCGGGGAGACATACATGGCGGGTGTTATTTTATTGATAAAGTTAGTTTTACAAAAACTATTCGTTCCTGTCATATTCTTTTATTTTGATGGTGGCGAATGTCTTTGTAGCATTCGGATTAAATTTGAATACAGATTGATTACACAGCTTTTCTGTAGTACTAGGGGTACAAGGACCTCATACCCACTTGGAAAACTCTAGGGATTCAGTTGATATTACAGAAGAGTAGTTACAAAGAAATGAGATAAAAACGTTAAAACAGGTAAAAATAGCTTATTTGAAGGAACTGAAGAGGACGCTCCTAGAGCACGATAGACTCAGTGGGTCCAATTCTTGTTGAGCAAATAGCCCTTGGGCAGATATACCTACATACTAAATATCAAGGCAATAACTTAATGCATGATGAAAACTTCCCCAAATAACTTAGAAAACTGTGCAGATAGCCCTTGGTTAGATCTACATACCAAATATCGTTTTTTAGTGCCGCCCCCCTGGTGGTCGTAACTTTAAGCAAATCACACTCAATTTAAATAGAGATTTACCTTGCATCATGCCCTACCTGAGTACAAAGTTTGAAGAAAATCAAGCAAGATTTGGAGGCTCTATTGCGCTAACGTCGTTTTTTAGTACAACCCCCTGGTGGTCAAATCTTGAATCAGATCTACCCCAATTCATACCCATACAATTTCCCCCAACCCCCTTTACATCATACTAAAATTTCAAAGTCATATGTCAAGGACTTTGGGAGTAATAGATCGAAACAGTTACAGTGGCGACGGCAGACAGACAGGAACAACGCTATATGCCCCCTTCAACTTCGTTGAGCGGGGGCATAATAACTGATTTCCGTCTACGGACAGACGGACGCCCGACGGATGAAAACCGAACGTAATAGCTCGCTGGGACTTAAGTCTCAAGTGGGCTAAAATCTGTCTCGGACTTTGAGAAATCTCTGACTCGACTATAGTCGAGAATGGGCTGACTGGAACGGTATTACGTCCTCGACTATAGTCGGGAAAGGGTTAAAAATCTTGAAAATAGGTTAAAAATAGCTGATTTGAGGGAATTGAAGAGGGTGCTACTAGGTCATGATGGAGTCTGTGAACCCAATTCTTGCTGTGCTGATAGCCCTAGGGTAGATAGTCACACATACCAATGCAATAGCTTAATGCATGACGAAAACTTTCCTAAAAAAACTGATTTGCGTCTACAGACGGACGGACGGCGGACGGAAACTGAATGCAATAGCCTGCTGGGACTTAAGTCCCAAGTGGGCTTATAAAAAGTTGTCTTGATTATGGAGACTTGATCAATTTAAACACAGTGAATGCGGGTGTCTATCCAGTAAAGCAGTAGGCATGAACTGCCACGGGCAATGTTGTACAAAGATTCTATTATGAAATTACTTCATGTATTCATCGTTGAGCATACATTATTTTTACTCATCATTTTATTGGATCATTTTGATAGGCTTTTACCATGTCTAATACTCTTACCACCTGTCCTTTGGAAAGGTACTGGCTAGTTCCAACAATATTCGTTGAAAAATTTAGGAAATAGATTCATGTCAGAAAGTGATATGAAACCAACTATCCTGAACCAAAAGTTATCAAATACAATATTCGCAGTCTGGTAGTTTGGTAGTTTAGGATGAAGAGCTTTCTGCCATACCCTATAACATAATTGGACTTTTCGTTGAATTATCATTTCACTGGTATTTAGAAAAGGTTCTGTTCCAATCAGACTTTCATGTGTACAGCTTATAACAGAATGTAACCCAAGTGGATCCAATCAAATCTTAGGGGAGCCAACAACTAGCTGTCAAATGCTATTCATGAAATAGGTAGGAGAAATTGGAGAAGACAGGGTCAAAATTATGTTTGCTTATCTAATATACAACATAATGTAGGTTCAACTAAAACTTACTCTAGTTTAAAGGGTAACCGATACGAAATTTTCGATTTTCATATTTTCCACCTAAGTTTTTCACACACTTTTCGTGTTGTTCACAGTCCCAAAATCTGTGTACAAATTTTTTTGCAAATATTTTGGAGCATTACGCAGTTATCGGCATATTTCTGAAATATGGGATTCGAAAAGTCCAGCATGCATTCTATGACGTCATTAACTGTCAAAATACATCATAGCAACATGGCGGACAAATTGAAAATTCTTATTTCGTGACTCATTTTCCTCAATTAAGCCACCGTCAGGTATTTGAAATTTGACTTATTGTCAGATTATGGATGTTTTTTAAATCATTTTATCTTATGGACATCGTTTGGCACATTGATAATCGAACATGGACACGGATGGAGGTGAAATGATTGTTAGGCGAGGGGAAAATTGTCGCAAATCGAAGCGCACCATGGATATGTGCGCATGCGCAAATGGGATCTTGCTGATGTCAGCAAGATCCAATTTTTTCGACCCAGAAGGCATCGCGTTTTTCAAACTTGGGAAAACCCTGTCATACAGCGTAAATACAAATTTGATGTGGACAAGACCCAGCAAACATGAATACAGACACTTTATGCTTTCAGAAAATATATACATCTCAAAAATATTGTGTCAGTTACCCATTAATTATATCAAACTTATATTTGGAATGATTATATAGCGTGTACATCAAAAATAACAACAATCATAATAACATAAACAATGAAGAATTATTAAAAACTTACTTCCTGGTGACACTATAGCGGCTATACCAGGCGGTAATTGAACCGGTAAATTTGATTGTTTTCCATTGAATGAAGACACTGATGTTTGGGTCGATGATCGATTACTGTTGTTCATGCTATTATTGTTGATTATTGTCATAGAATTGGACAGAAAAGGCTGCACTGAGTGTACTTGTGGAGCTACCGATGTTGTACTATGAGCTGGTGGCGCGGGTGACGACCGTGATGTTGTAATTATATTATTTGACAGTATAGTCGTCAGTGACTGTGCATCGACAAGATCTGGACTGTGAGATTGAGGCGACATATTTGGCAGGCTGTATAGAGTTTGCTTCAGGGCCAAATCCATCTGAAAATGGGACGGAATTTATGAGAACAATCAAAAATTAATTTTTCATTATATAACAATTCAGATAGCCTACAAAATACCAGTATCTATTATCATCCAGATACTTGTTCAAGATAGACAAATTCGGGTAATTCTGCTACTACTTTGATAACAACTTAGATATCAATATCCACGGAGGTGAATAAATTTGTCATTTTTCGCTATGTGATGTTATTGTCAGAGGTGTGTTTTTAAAAGAGAAATCCATTAGTGTCTCAAAACGAGAACAGATGATTTTTAATTTCAAACACAATAGAATGATAGAATCATGAATTTCTGTCTATATTTGACAGCAAAATCAATAAGGGATTTTTGCATTATCTTAAACTGGTACGTAGCAATAAATTATATCATTACATAGGGCCTATTATCCCTAGGGTATAGCCTAAACCAGGCCCCAAAAATAAGATTCTCCTTATTTCATTTGAGTAAATTGTAGGAAAAATTGAATTTCTTTTGGTGACAGATTGTTCGTAGATATACCTCAATGTTTATAAACTTGAACTATGTCCAATAATTTGAATAAGTAGGCAGCACCAGATGGTCTTGTCTGTCATGTAGATAAACCTTATGATGATATTTTTCCACAGATGGTAGTTTTTGCGTGGCCATATTTCCTTATATGAAAGAATTTAAATAGCCATACCATACATGGCAGAACATATAGTATCTTATACATGTACTGTGCATCTCATCTTATCATCTTGACATTTCTTCAATAAACATCTACGCACATGTATATCAATATCATTAAATAAAATCCTCAAAATCAAAACATCCAAAATTGAAAATGATAATACTTTCTTAAGAGAAACATCTAATAAAAGTTTTTTGACAGATGAATGACGTATTCACGAAAGAATCTCAAACAACAATCCTTTAGTTAATTTTGAGAATGTTCTGTGAAAATATATAAAAGATGGAGTTTTGGCAGTGACCTCACAGCCTTCATCATTTTCACCTGATGATTACAACGAGTTCACTTGAAACATAGCGACTGGCTCTACCAAATAGATATTCTAAAAAAACAACTGATAATATTTCTATTATAGATGAGAAAAATCTGAATCATGTTAATCTTTCAATCATCATTTTTTTCATGAATCAACTAAATCAAATTCTCTCACACGCTGTGCTTCTGTATAAAGTAGTAGCTATGTTTATATAAGATGTATGCAGGGGAAAGATGCTATTTTAGATATCTACTCCATACTTGACTGAAGCTATTTATACCCCTTCCTCAAGCAGTTCCTTTCTTTTCAACTACACTGCTGATCAGTATCACCTTTGGATAAATACTATCAGATGTCAGGCCAGCTGGCATTTATGGAGGATAAGCTGGCTGTATAAGGCATCCTTATCCATTAAAAGCAAGCGCTTCCACATCCAGGGGTGCACTCAGGTATACATAAAAGTGAGCATACCATAATAACAGGCAACCATATGAAACATTACCAGGTGCTCAACTACAACAGACATTCAGAAATGTGTTGCTAATTTTAGCCTGAATTATCAATGAATGTTATTTTGTAAGAACACATTCCCCTCTCGCTCTTTGTGTGTAGATTCATCAGTACATGGAGCCTACACACATGCTACTAATGGTTACTGATCTCTCATAAATTATCCCTTCAGCAGTGCATCCTATCATCTCAGATACTGATGAAAGGAAACAAATATATAATGCAGAAATGAAATTCACAATAGAACTCTGCAAATCTATGATTTACACTAATGATCATAAAGGCAAACATTTCAAAATTAAGATTCCTTTCTAAACAACTTAATAAAAAAAAGCAGAATAGAAACTTTTCTTTCTGATCAAATTACCTTGGCATTATTTTCTTCTTCAGTCACAGCATAGGTCAAATCAGTTTCTTCAAAACCTGTAGGGTTCATTCTCTGATCAATATCATGTTGTTGGCCAGGCTCAACCGGGGCTTCATCTGGTGAATTTAGACATGTCTGAATAAGGGCTTTACCGCTTTCACTCGTTATCATAGGCTGCAATTTTCGTGTTGCAAATGTGTAAACATGACCAGTTTCACTTGCTACCAACAGCATAACCTGTGTCCCTGTCAATGTTGATAATTCATATGCCTGAAAAGATGGTACATTTTGGTTGATGGTTGAAAACCTCCCAAGTAGAAAAAGATGTACTGGTAATCTTTTCATCATGAAAATGAAATATTTTTACAAAAAAAGTTTCAGTTTCAAAATACAGTCGAAGCATGTTGTCACAGAATCATTGGGACTATGAAAGATGTGGCATTATAAAAAATGGCACTCAAATGAATAAATTTGGCCAGATTTAATCCTCAGAAAAAGGCGGCATTAACTTCTAGAGCTGCAGTATTAATGAGCTTTTAACTATAAAGCCTACCGGTCTTCATTATTCATAGCAGGCATGAGATTAGGAGGAATCCGACCTTTCTGCCATTTTCTTAAATTCCAGAAATCTAAAAACTCCAGTTCATTCATCAATACAGTCCAATCTTATGATCATCAGTGGCTAGGCAAGGGTACCCCAGAAATCCGGAATTTAAATAAACTGTAAAACAGTGAACCACAACAACTCTAATGAAACTATTTCTGCATCAGTCAGTATAATTATTGTTCTGAATATAGCATAGGCCTATAAGATCTCATGCTACTGCCTGGATACAGTTATCCTGCTATTAGACAGGGGAATACTTTGGGTAAACTCCAAAATTGTTCGATTAGCCTACTGTAGGCCTAGTTAGTTAGAGGCCTACCTATCGTTGATTATTATATGCTCTTTGAGGCCTATCTGATTCTCGCAATATCAGATTATCAAAAAATCATCTTTCGACGCATTAATTGGTAACAAGCTAGCCTACCGGAAGTGTGAAAAATTATGATGGAATAAGTAGTTTAAACCAAAAAGTTTATAGGTCTTGACTTCTCCGACTTCGTGTCTTCTGTCACTTTTTATTCGATAGCCTTCTCTCTCCCTCTCTCTTATTATTCAAAAGTTGAATAAAGAAACAGATTCCCGTGACATGCAAATTGTTAAAATTGATTTAAAAAGGACTATTTCTCACTTTTTTCATGATTCCTGTTTTTCTTTTACTGAAAGTTGTGTATCGCCGTAATTTGTTTTCAATAAACTCCATTTTGATTTTGACGCGCCCTTTAGTCTTTTTACCCGGTTTCGGACCATCGGTCACTTTATTATTCGAGGACTGTTGCATGAAATTCAATCGGGCATACTCATCCTCTGACTCAGAGTCCATATCACTGGCGTGACGTTTGACAACTGTGACGACTTGTTGTTGCGAACTTCCTGGCACTGACAAATTGAATCCATGTTGAGATTGAGGGCTTCTCTGTCCGTTGACATTCAATGCCGGTTGAAGCGACGAATACTGTAATGTCCCATAATCGTCTTGACGACCTTCCACCGACTGCATTGTCTTTAATTCCCTTTTACGTGGGCGAAGATTAACAATTCCGACAGGAGACTGAAATTACTCACCGCAGCAGAAATAATTCAGCCATAACCGAACAACATCGCAATACGTTGTTGCGCTACAAGATATAGGTCTAGCTACTAAAGCAATTAACTCGCAAATTATATAGTTTTATCGCACTAGAACCAATTGAACTATCTTTTTTAAACTAGAATTCATCTCATAACATTAAAATTAGTCGAAATACTTATATTTTGTATTTCGTCTCGCCGCATCACTCGCGTAGTAATCTTAGATGCCCATGTTTGGAATAATGGCGTCCCCATATATGGATTTCAATGCCAAATTTGGATCAAGTAATTATTGGCCGAGATCGGAATGGAAAGTGAACTATTGATGATGAATGGGATTTGTTCCTTCTCAAACATTTAGGCCCCGCCTAACATAAACAATAAGTTGTGTAGTTTCTGTCGCACCTGTAGATTCGTCCAATATATCAAAGCTTTTATTTTCATAGCAATACAAACATCTTATTTATTAAAACAAATCATATTGTAACAAGACTATATTGAAGAAACATGGGATACTTTCAAATAATAAATTTTTATATTAGTCCAAGTTAGCAAGACTGGGTAAATGTGGAATTCTTAAAGGTAGAGCATTATAAAACACATATTTTATACATAGCAATTATATAAGCAACCATGCATGCTAGAGTAGCCTATTAAAAGAAATTGTGAAATAGAATTTAAGAAAATAAAGTGTTGACATCTTCTATACTCTGCATAGATTAGGGGACGGAATAATATTCAGCAATATCTTTCTTAATACAGTTATTCTGCATGCGTACAAGAATATCAATGAGTAGTTTATGTATATTTACAAAATGAAAAGATATCACTTCCTTTACATATATTAAATGCAAAGATTCCATTCATGTCCAGAAATGACGCAACACAAATTTTCCTGAAAATCATTAGCTCCATATTTGCAGAAATTCTGGCAAGTTCTAGAAAAATTTGGAATTCTCATGGTAGGGGACTCCCAGAATTACAGAAATTTCCATAAGTCGTCAGAATGTGTCATTTCTGGACTTGCCTGAAAGATTCAAGACGAAAAGAGTTGATAATGACGATATTAAAATTTCATAGTTTCATTAATGCTGCCTGTAACAACAATAGTTTCGCCTTTAATCGGATGCCCGGTATTGGCAACTTTAACTGATTGCAATTGTTCTGATTCCCTTTGTTTTATAGCCTCTTTCTCTCTTTCTTCTCGCTGTTTCTCTTCGTTGTCTTCATCCTGAAGTCGGTTGAACTCGTCAATGGCATATTGATATTTTGGTGAAGTTATCCCAAAGAAATATGCTAATTTTTCTCCACAAATATCAGCATCTGAAAATTGAAGATGTTAGATTATAAATAAAATCATCGACTTAAACTCATCGATACTAAATGTTTACAACCGCCATTAGAGTAGCCCCTGTGGAAAATTCATATTAGCAGATATGGTCAAGCCGTTTTTATACATTCAACAGATAAAACTGTAAGGTATCAATAATATTATCTAACTCATATATCTCAAGTCAAATAAAATTTAAGAGAAAGGCAATGTGATTCCACAAAATGTGTTTATCAAAAACCCACAAGCTGAAATATAATACCAACAGGAGCCAGTCTCGATTCTAACTTATCATAGAAGATCAGTCAAGGTCAATTTGGCTTGCATTCAATTCTACTACAGTAAAAACGCACCCTAACTCGGAAACTAGGGGTCCAGGGACCTCATGCTCACTTG
>JAYMFW010046999.1:0-11298 GCA_036785005.1 Tubulanus punctatus | reverse complement strand
ATTCTATTTTTTTCACTTTTTTAAAAATAGGTCCGACATCGGTCGGACCTGTCGGACCCTTGGCGACGTCCCTGCTTCTGGTGTTAAAATGCTGTAGCGATGATATAATCAACGACAATTTAATTTGATTGAATTAATGTCGTTACAATGACCTCATAGACTACGTGCTGAATGGATTGTATTAATTTGATGACGATGGTGGCAGCTACTCATTATGCCCAGCTGCGTGCGCTGGATACATCAGTTATAAATTTCCGTTTCTTTAACCGCTTTTAACTGACTGTTTGTTGAAATTCCGATCTGTTAAATATTGTGCATTTTCCGCTATTACGACACTACACTGTGAATAAATGAAGCATTGAAAAATATTTGCGAGTTATTTTCTAGATATTGTTGAAGTTTTCAGGCTGTAATTCAACAAGGGAAGGGTGTGTAGAGGTAACGAAATAACGTGGCTTATCCAAGTAGGGAATTTATTAGGTCTATGGAAATCTGATCTTTAACACCATACTGTCGGGAAAAACTGTTTTGGGCCATAATATAGAATTTGTGTACCGGTTTATAAAAAAAGTATGCTTGGTCAAGAAAAGGATCCCTTTTGGATATCCGCCACTGGGGGTGTACCGTAACGTCTCGCTCACGTCCTCCGTCCCGATACGATTTTATAATGAATGGGCCACGTACCGTACAGTACCCGATTTAATACGGGCGCCGCGGCCGGAGCGCAGCAATTCTACGAACGGTTCAAATACACCTAAAAAATAAAGATTGAATAAATCAATTAAAATATATAGGTTACAATCAAGGCTTTTTGTGGATTACTTATCAACCGTCCACTAGCGCCATCTAGCAGCTCCACGCGAGAATTTTAAAGTTACGACACGTGCTGACAAAACAAAAGATCAATTGTCATCATGAGGAGAGTGCAGATTTTCCTTTGTCTGTTGATACTGACAGTTTTGGTGACGGGTTCTAGAGGAGCGTCTAACTGCTCCCAGGCCAAGGCAATTTGTGAGAGGTTTTTAGTTGTTTTATTTGTTTTTCATTACAGAAGTATTCATAAAATTATGATGATTCGATGACGAACGTCGAACTTCGACTCGATCGAAGGAAGTGTGTAGGTAGGGGTGGCGGATCCATCCGGGGGGAGGGTGTTGGGTTGGGGGTTGCGAGCACCCCCCTAAATGTCTACATTTTTAAGGCAGCGGATCGAAACGGTTGCTTCAGAAATTTTTAGCTAAATTGAATATCAATAATGACATATATGCCCTCCGTGGTGATAATGATGATAGTGATTATATATTATTGTTATATGTATATTAATTGTGCCACTAAACAAAAAAAGGCTCATCATGATCTGATGAGTTTTAAAGGGTACTCTTCGGCTACCGGTTTTTGTTGAACCGAGGTTTCGGTAAATGGTTTAACATTTTTTTGACTGGATTGTGCAAAAAGAGGGAATGTAGCTACTTCTTAATTTTTTCTTTTTCGGTTGAACCAGTTTTCAGGTAGATAATAACGCCGTCTCATTGGATACAACGGTGCTATTTGAATACTTGGAACCTAACGTTGTTGCTCTGAATCCTGGCCAGGTAAATACTTTCAATAGATCGGGTTCTACATCTGGGCAAAGGGAAATGTCCAGATGAGACGTCTAAAAGAAACCAAATTTGCAAAGACTTGTTCTATCTGCGTCCGTGGTACATGGGTAGTCTGCAGTTCGATCCCCTGCGGTGGATACAGTATGTGGCGAAACACATTCAAATGCCTCCCCGTCCTAAAAATCCATCAGGGTCACACTGAGATGCTTTAAATGCCTCGTTTGTTAGTGACGTACTGATGGCGAGTTTGATCTTATCTAGGCCTATATCTTAATAGATTAGGACTTCTAGTGTGGGGATTAAGCTGCTGATAAGCTGACAATGATTTCAATTCCTGAATTTCACAATATGAGATTTTCTGTGGTTTTCCGAGGGGAATATTTCATGGATTTTAACTAAATGAATACACGAGTTGATATAACACCAGAAATGAAGGCATTTCTGGTGTTAGCATTTACTAGTAATATACAGTCAAAGCTCGTTATAACGCCATTCTTTATAATGTCTCAGCTCAGATAACGCGAAAAATCTGCCAAATATAGTTCAAATTCAATTAAACTGTCATCCTTTATAACGCCACATATTTCAAAGTCCCAATGATGGCGTTATAACGAGCTTTGACTTTACTTATTTTTCATTGTGCATAACTGTCAAATGACGAGATGATCCCAATAAATTACAACTTTTATTTCCATACAGGAATTCCTACGCTCCGAAGTTCCTTATCCTATCATCGAACAAGACTGGTGTAATCATCGAATACTGGTTTACGTGTGGTAAGTCTTTATATAGAATTTTTTCTTTATATCTCTTTGTCCGTTATTTGTTTATTTTGCTACCTTGAGTTACAGACTAATTCTTTTAGCACCTTGAGACAATATCTTTTTCTAATCTAATTACACCTGTCTAGTAACAAATATATAACTAAAAGTATATATTTCCATGAAGCTTATAACATGGACTAATAGATTATGATGTTTGAAGTAAGCTGTATGCCATTTGAGGTCAGCTGGGACCCTAAGTTCCGGGCACCCAAAATATCAAAATGTCAAAATCAACGCCATTTTGTTTCTCATAAATATTTAAAAAAATAGAGAAAGATATAAATTCGGTCTATAACATGTGAATAACCAATGATTATGATCATCTCAATTAGAAAAAAATAATAATTGACCAGTTGGGGTCCCTAATTGGGCAATTTTCAAGGGTCATTCATAGGTCACGCTTCAATGACCTTGGGTCATGCATCACTGACCTCGGGCCAAAAATGAGGAAATTTTAAGAAAAGCATCTTTTTCTATCTCCTATATGAATATGAGATTCATTCTGTTCCAATCCAGAATTAGGGTTCAATGAGCCCAGGGGCCCACAGGGCCCCTAAGCCCCAGAAGCATTGGGCCTTTGTTTACAAATCCTATATTTGGCTGCCATTGGCTACCACCATCTGTTTATTATCAGCTAGACAGATTGAGATGACCTCTGTCTATTTTATTAACCATCGGAGCGCCTGTGGGCATTAGGGTTATGGTTCTCTAACCCTTTGGCTACTGGTGATTGCCCACGACGTCGGTGATTGATCTGAGCGAGGCTACTGTCGATAGCCCGTGCCGGGCAAAGATTTAGGGATCGAAAAGTTTCTTTTCACTTGAACATAGATCATTTTTCATGAAATGTGCAATATCTTAAGTTTCTTTGCACAGGGGAAGTGTTTATCTAAGTGTTGATGGGTTTCGCACAAATGCAGAGCCGGTTGCCCTGCCGTCAGCTATCGTTAACGTAAGTAAAATACCAACTATTTTGCGCCGATTTGAAATGTTGACTTCAATTTTATCCAAAAGCGAGAATGTCTGCGTACATCGGATCTATTCAAGTCACATTATCGTTTTGGCCACATTTTGACCCCCCACCCCTTGTAACACCTGTAACACTATCCGTAGGAGGCCTACCCAAAAACATCATTTTTACATTTTGCCCGATGCAATACCTAATTTCTGAACAGGCCTTTACCTCTAGTCCAACTGTTCTAAATTTTCAATTATTTCAATTTGTATATCTCAGATTATTGTTTACCTCAGCCTTTATATCGAGCCCCACTGCAGATTTACATTTTCAACTGATTCACTTTGTTTATTATTGTTTACCTCCAGACATAAAAATCTGATCCGAAGGTTTGAGTTGCAGTTTGAAAGTTTTCTCTTCTGTTGATATCTGTTTCGCTAGGGTACAGTAACGTCAATCGCAGTACAGAATAACAATCTGATCATAGTTGCTGGTGGCGAGATTATCATCTACTCGATCAACCAGAGGTCGGCCATAGCTAGCGCTGGTAAGCGAGTTTTTCAACGCCGCCTGGTGATCTTATTTCTCAAATAAACCATCAACTTATTCTAGGCCGGCCTAAAAGATTAACTCTATATGATGATGTGATGATATCATATCAATTTTCTAAAATGTACAATAGAAGTCTCATGTCTAGGAGAAAAATCGTCAAATTGTCATCTTTTGTTTTCTAGGATTATCGACTGCTGTTAGAAATGTGGTTGCTTCGTTCTGTTGCGTCAGCGACGCCTGGTGTCAACTAGTTAAACCACTGGTTATAGCGTACGACGATACTGTGAACGGAAATGACTTTTATTTGTCACAAGATGGCGGCATAACTTTCAGTGTAAAACGGCTTGAAAATACAATCCAGGTGAGATTGGTTATGCTTCAAATTCGTCGATAAAGGTAATTTCTTGAAAATGATCAGAGTCGACAGGGGACCAATAAGACGGGGGGGGGGTCAATGAGATAGATTGTGCCCCTTAAAAATCGAAATGTACCGTTTTAATGTATACTTATGGCTGCATCTTCACCCTAGAGCTGACCCTGAATATCGTGTACGTATTGATCAGTTACGTAAATGTTGAAACCACTCAGTAAATCAGTTACCACTCCATTATGAGTAGCTATAGCCTGTAGGCCACTACCTCTTGTTTATTTTCCTCATACACGTTTGATATTTATAACATAAGATATAAAATAAACTATAACTATACTTTTTTGAATTTGATACAAAGTTTCAATCGATTACAGGGTCCGATATATGGTATGGGATTGGCCCGTTCGTTTGACTGTGTTATAGGATTGAAGAAGTTTGATAACCAGGTAAAAGTTATGGCACGCCAGCTGACCCAACAGATTACCGCACATATAGCTTACTTGCAGAAAGATTTTAGAAGGAATCTTTGGAGAAAGATGGTTACACTAAGTGCACCAGGTGGATACTTAACAATTTATCGATACAGTACTTTAGGTTTAGATACTAGTGGTGGTTTCTTACTTTTCTGCACCGCTGAACATCGCTAGATTCTAGCCAATCGCACAGCCCAACGGCCACTGTGATTGGCTAGAACCTGATGACGTTCAATGGCGTTTAACGGTGTAGAAAATTTAGAACACACCATTTATTTCTTGAATTAGCATTTTGCAATGAACCATATTCCCGTGAAAAATCTATTGTACTGACCGGCAATATTTCGGCATGATGTCACAAGCACAGCCTCGATATAGCTTCCCACGGCTCTGACGTCAGCAACTAATTTCAACATATCAAATCAACCGATCAGCGCTGTCTAGTGGCCGAACAGACCATAACTATTGCGTGTTAATTCAATAAAAACTAATGAGTACAATTATTTCTGTTGTAGGGATTATTCTTGAGGCAGAGTTATAGCGCTGATAATTTCAGTATTCCACCATCAATTCCGTTTTCAATCACCAATGATACTGTCAATCTACAGTTTGTAAAATTCATCAGTGAATTTGGATCACTTTTACTATGGGATGATAAGAAACTGTATTATTCCCCTAATGCTGGTAAGTTAGTAGATAGCAACATATGGAGTGAATCTTCAACCTCTTCAGTATAGATATGTCTCTAGAGTGCGGAACCCCGAGTTCACCTAAAGCCTCCTCAGTCTATTCGCCAATGCATCAGAAATCCATTTTGAGTTCGAATTGGAATATTTACTGCATGAACCAATATTTAGGACTTCTATCAATCATTTTGTATTCTAAACCTATATATTACTCTAGACCAAAACAACTGGATATGCTGTGTTGGCCGTCAATACAGTTGATAGACTCACACATCCTTCATTGTATTAGATGAACGCACCAATGATGAAACCCACCATATCAATACGATGGACGAACCCATGTGACCAAGCAAGTTCTATTTGAACCCTTAAAGTGTTTAACTGTTCAATACACAAACCGTGTAGGCGACGGAGTGGTCTAAATGCGTGATGATTCTTTAGCTGCTAAGACACCCGTACCTGGGAGATCACGGGTTCCAACCCCTTGGTCGGCACTAATGAGACTTTTTCTATCCAGGGTCTCAGCTGTACTCACATATCTAGAGCTTGGTTGGGATGGTGTCACTTGTCGCGAGTTTTTTTTCTATAGCAGAACTACCAACCGTCTCTTGTTTGGACAATCCAAATTTTGAATCAATTGTGCCTCTTTGTAGCAAAAATATTTCTTAAGAAATGTGAAGACTGCCCCTCTTACAAAAGTGACATGTCCCCTCCAAAATTCTGCTGAATTCTTCGCATTTCCAATACGTGTTCCCCATAATGTGTATTTTGCCATTCCTGGTAATTTTCCAAGGTTGTCAGCTGTCCTATAGGCCATGGCCTCCCTGGCTTATCCGCGAGTTGACCAAGCGATTGAAGATAACCACGGGCTATATAATCAATGATTTCACAGGTCAGACGGTGTTACCGATAGAATTTCATCGAGATAGCAGAAGTTCAACGGGATCTGATGTATTCCTACCATCCGAGACACTACGACAAGTCGTCACCTGTAAGTTGTTTGGAGTAAAATGTGAAATTAAAACTGAACAAAAGCTAAAACAAAAGACACCTTCATATTAGGGGCTATATTCAGCTAGTTATTAACACCCGTGAAACATTTTTGAGGTTGCCGGGGATGGGATTTTCATGTTCTAAGTTTTCAATTCTACTCGTGTAATATTAAATGTAAGGTCACTGTCCTCTTCAGCATGTCCACTCATGACATCATGACGCACAATCTATTAGGATATCTAATAATTCCACCTCATCCACTTCCCAAATATTCTCATTATAAAAGTTTCTCATTCTGTGTGAACATTTCAAATCACTTGAATCATTAAATAAATATGACCAAGAATACATATTATCTTATGAATTTTTCATGGTACGGACATGTATCGTTTTTAATGTTACAGCTAAAACCGGAGATTTCGCTTGTTTAACTACTGAAGAACGGATACTTTTTGGACGAGAAGGATTCAGAACATTAGCAACTGAGGTTTGTGTACCGTTACTTTTGATACCACTTTCAACAGGAATGTACACTACTACTCTGATAAAACGTAGTTGATTCTTCCAGGGAGTTGTTATATGACTCCATGATTCGTCGTAGTCTCGTCTGTTATGGCTGGTCATAATATATTGGTGACGTCACACGTGTTTGTTTATACAATAATTAACGGTTGGGTCTATCCTAATAGAGGTCGAGCTCGTGACGACATTCTACCAATCTACCGGTCATTACATTGGATATTATCTCGACCATTCACGTGTTTCGTAATATAGTAGAAATCCCACAATGAACTAAAGAATAATAAAGTCCGAAATATATAAAAATTCTAGAAGTGTATTGAGAACGACGTTTCGACTGAACGCTATCAGTCATCATCAGGTACTAACATATAAGATGAATACATACAGCATAAAGACAACGTTTTTACTTCATCGTGTTGTCGAACTGATATTACAATCCGCAGAAAGTCAATACAAAATATCGAACCACTCATAATTTTTTTTTCTCTCTGACGTAGATCGTAGATTCCGATGACGTCATCACAAACAGCACACTGCTCTTGTTTACTGCAGACGGCAATATTGAAATCATTCAACCGATATCTATGGAAACGAATCGTCCGGCTCGGTTCAAGAAGCGCATCCTTTTGGTTCACGATAAAGTTGTGGAAATAACGCCCCCTATTGAACGTTGTCGGTATCAGAGTCTTGACACGAATTACACAGACGAATTGATGTACATAGATAAAGGCGAACAATTCTCATTGGAAACAACTTTGACTGCAAAAACATGGGAGGATAATACCTTAACTGTATGTGTTCAATTTCACATTCAAACTTAGCATGCACATTATATTGTGGCGCCCTCTAAACAACACATTTTTTGCTTTAGTAGTTTTAGTGTTGTAACCTCCAGGGAGATTGGTAAGACCTTGGAGTTAATGATTCCAAGACACTAGATCGGTACTAGGGAGCGTTGGAATAGTACATCCACCAAAATTGCCAGATTTAACCCCCTCCCCTATATTCTCGTTTTGTACTCAATTATTGGACCCCTACGTCTTGACTCTTTTCGATGTACTGGCTGGCTCGTGCAGTACGCCAGGTTGAATAATACGCCACCGCTTGAAAAAGTACACTTCGACATTTTTTTCCATCGTCCAAATCTCAAAATTCCCTGACATCTGCAGACTATTTTTCCCCACGTTCCATGTGGATATCAACCTTTCTTATACCTGCCAGGTCTGTCAGTCTGTCCAGTGGGGCAAAAACTTTCTTTTCATTATCTCCTTTCATATTTGACTTAAACGAAAAGGATAGAATGAGATGAAAGGTAAAGTTTTTGAATCCTAGTGACAAATCTTTTTACCTATTCAGATGAGCGTATCGAATCAGCATCTAGTAAAAATGAGATCGGAATACATCAAAAATGAAATCACAATGGAAGGTACTCATACTCAGGTATTGTTGACTACGCTGAAACAGGAGAATAAACGAGACACCGGAGTTCGTGAGAATGGAATATTGAGTCTACGAGCATCACTAGTTCACTCGAGTCTTGAATGTGACTCGACTGCCGCGCAAGCTGTAAGTAACAACGAAATAACTTGGATAATTCATCAAACCTATAGTCCGTACTCCAGGGGGTGCTAGGACAATTCCCCCTGGACAATTGCCCCTACAAAAATTTCCCCCTTATATATCGATTTCAATCTGAGAAAATGTATAAACTTAATATCATATTAGTGTTAATTAGTAGATATTCATGTGAGAGCTACTAGGTTGTTTTCCACATAGTCACATTTTCTAGCTTATTTTGCACATCGCTGTAATATATCTATTCATTGTAATCAACCTCTAATATGATGTGAATTTTTACTTTTTCTCACACTGAAATCGATATATAAGGGGGAAATTGTCCCAGGGGGAGTTGTCTTGTTATTGGCGCAGCGGGGGTTTAGCGGTTCTCGCCGGAAATATTTATTAAAATTGAGTGCAGGAGATGGGTTCTGAGAGGCTTGAAAATGCATTTCTGTACATATATTACCCTGAGAGGGTAAGTATTATGCTTTTGATAAGATTTGAGACCCTCATGAATTCATTCCAATATTCCATTCAGAAAACATCAAAACATTTCTGAATGTATAAAAACATACAATATTGCACAGGCATCAACGACAGTGAGTGGGGGAAATACATCCAAATTCTGAAAATCCAACACTGGGCTATCATACATTCCACAATTTACACCTTTCGATTGGATTCGATTGAAAGTACGGCCATATTCCTTGAGCAATGGTGGTGTGGGGACATTCCGAAGCCACAGCTGATTTTCACTCCGGGTGCTCTTGTTCCCGAACCACCCGATACAAGGGGCAGGTATAAGCTCATATCTGGTATAAGCTCTTATCGGAATCTGTCTAGTGGTACCCGGTTGGCGTAGGTTTGTGACGTCACAAACGTACGCCAACCGGGTACCACTAGACAAATCCACTGAGAATATCGTTGCTTTAAATTTTCAGATCGGCAATATAGTGGTCGGTTGTCCTCCCAAGAAGAATATTCGCGTCAGAAGTAACGCCACGACGTGTAGTAAACTGAAAAACTACGATTACACGATATCTCCTGACGATTACGACCCGACATTTTTTCGCGGCGTACACGGCAAACCGAGTGAATCGTTGGAGCTACATTATAACTATCAGAAGTATGGCTGCCCGATCAAAGCTTACGTGTTCGAGCCGTTTCTACCAATCTTTGATTTGTAAGTACTATTCGTAAGTACATCCACAATGCAGTTCATGTTTGGATCAGCTTCCTGACAACGTAGTTGGTACCATTTCTGACAATGGCGCACAGTCCTTCAAGAGCAGGGTGCATAAGGCATATTATGTCATTCACCTGATGCTGGTTGTACTGTACCCTTTACTCTACTGTAGTTGATGTTAGCTGCTGTTAACCGCTGATTGGCCCATGTGGATTTCTTTGTCTCTAATTTATTTTGCCTAATGTTGGCTCTGAAAGCTCCATAACATCTACACCTCACCTACTGGAGTCAGGTAGGGGACTGATTTTACAATATATGTATATATATATATATATCATACTACATTACAAATTAATCAATACATTATCAAAACCTTTATAACCTAGCTACGCATTTTTAAGCCCTTCACTCTAGTAGTTCTAAGCTGCTATTAACCACTGATTGGTCCATGTGGATTTATTTTATAGTGCCTCACAGCCTATATAAGCTCGTCTGTCACTTCTGACTTCTGTCACACTTCATGAGCTATTTTTCACTCTAGCATTGGATTTTTAATGGATTTTCACACCAGAGACTTCCCTTCCGCGTCACCGCCAGAAATCACTTTTGTGCTCATGCTCTGGACGAATTTTTCGAAAGAAACGTGTCCCTCCCGCATCGTTTACGCGAGATATTTGGCCCCTGTCGATATAAAATTGGGTTGAATCCTTCTGTTTTTAGAATTCAATGGTTTTTCCGATTCGTTCGCAAAACTCGAGACCAGGCGAATAGAAAGAATAAATAGAAAAAGCTTATCAGTTTACTTGTTATTTGTGAAATTACACATAAATTACACAAAGCCTTTGAACATTGTTTTTTTAAAATATACGATATCAGGCGCGGATCAAAGAGGGACCGAGCCGCCCCCTATTTTTGCTAAACTTAGGTAAATAATTGCAGTTTTTGCCGATCGGAAAGCTACGGCCTTTCCCTCTGGCCTCAGAAAATGCTGAAATTCCATGTAAAAGGGGTGTGAATTTTCAAAAATGCCGGACCCCTGCCCATGTGTTCCCTCGGTGCGCTTCGATTCGGTCTTCAACCTCCCCCCCCCCAATTTTCAAAACTCGGACCCCGCCCTGGATATCGCCATAAAATTATCTTCGTTGACCGTCGATTGTCTTGGGCTTACATAAACAGGACATCCGTTTGATTAAGGTACTCCTTAAAACCGGTACCGTTACTAAATAAATGACAAAATTAATGCAAAACACAAGTTTTCGCGGTCCTCTAGTTATTCTGATAAGATCAATCCAGAAATGTCTTAGGAAAAAATAACCAATGCGTGAATGTAATTTATAGTATATATCAATATTTCCCCATATAACATAAACTAAAAAATCATTAAGATATTGTATCATTCGAAACAATGATTCGGGTACAACGAGTAAAATATAGACCATAACAACAATTAGAAGAGTTTTACTGGCTGACGATCGATGGCGATTTGTTTTATTTCCAAACAGACCACCGTCGGATTTCTTAGCACGTGATACAGCAGTTAAAACTGATGCTATTACTATCATAATCGAAGGTAAAA
>JAYMFW010046888.1:0-11300 GCA_036785005.1 Tubulanus punctatus | reverse complement strand
ACCAAAGGTCTTTACAGATCACTCTGGTGTGGCTATCGCGGGGGACGTAGATACGTAGTATCAAATTGCCTTGTTCAATTATGTTTTTTCGCCCAGTTATGGCCTTTATAGTGGGAAAACCCCATTGCCAGAATATGTGTCCACCCACTGCACTGGCTTAAATGAGTAAAATCATATTAAAAATGTCAACTCCTAACGTCGGGGACAAATAAATTTGTCCAATCTAAAGATTTCTGTGACTCACGTTCTCAGAAAATCTTGTCCTCACCACCTACCACAACTCGTGGTAGATTCTATATGTCTCTGGAAAACAGAGGCTATGTTTTGTACGCCCCATCCACTGGATCCGTGCATGAAAGGGTATTTTTTCTTTTGTTGTGGGCTAGGATATCCCGATGCATAGCCAATTCTAATTCCTTCTATTATTCTCGTTGCAGGTTACGGTCACAGCACGCCTAAGACGATGGGCGGCAAGATATTCTGCATGTTCTATGCTCTACTCGGTATTCCTCTGTGTCTTGTGATGTTCCAAAGTATCGGTGAACGGCTGAACACGTTCGTGACGTTCGTTCTAAAACACATCAAGAAGTGTTTGAAACTGCGCAATTCCGAAGTGTCGCAAACGAATTTAATAATCGTCGGCGCTAACTTGTGTACTATAGTGCTCAGCACCGGTGCGGCCGCTTTTACCTACTACGAGGATTGGAAATATCTTGATTCCATATATTACTGTTTCATCACGCTGACCACGATCGGCTTCGGGGACTTCGTCGCCTTGCAGAAGCGGCAAGCGCTACAGAACAAGCCGCAGTACGTGGCGTTCAGTCTGATATTCATACTGTTCGGATTGACCGTAGTGTCGGCCGCCATGAATTTACTAGTGTTGCGATTTTTGACGATGAACACCGAAGACGAGCGACGCGAAGAGCTCGAAGCGGCGCAGGCGGCGCAGGGGTCGGTTCGGCTAGAGGGTGACGTCATAACTGCGAACGGTAGCGTGATCTCCGGCGCCCAGGAGCAGCCGGAGTTTAGTGACCTGACGTCAGTGTGTTCCTGTTCGTGTTATAACTTCAAAGTACGGAAACCCCGGTACAAAGTGACTCGACCTCCCGGTAAAGTGGACCGACTCGTTCTGCAAACTTTAAATCCGTGCAACGCTCGCGAGGAAATTTATAGTTACACGGACGAAGAAAACTCGATACTAAACTATCAAATTTTACGACAAAAACGGGCGTCAATATGACGGCGCATGCGCAGTGGTGGTGTCTTTTAAATATGTGCGCGTGCGTCGCGAAGGAAAAAAATTTACCTCGAATTTGCCTAATAATGTTTTATTCTCGTGAATTCATCACATCATTTTCATCAATAGAATCGTCATCATCGTCATCATTTGAAGGGTTTTACTTTGGTTATTTTTCTATCATATCCGGTTTTAGAGTTTTTTGTAAATAGCGTCTCGAAAATAGTAAATGTTACTATACTGAAAAAAGGATTTCTCAAATATGAAAAATGCTTCGGAATTCGGGATTCGGACCCATAAATTGTAGTCATGGATTCGTTTTAGACTTGAATCCCGATTTTCAGAAATTTCAGAATCATGATGATTATATGAAAAGTGCATAGGAATTTGAGATTCGAACACTAGAATAATAGCATCAGACCCGTATTAGATCCGAATCCCGAATTTCAGAATTTGCAACGTTCTCGAATACAGCATTTGTCTTATCCATTTCTTTATTTTCTACTTTATCAAAACGTGTGATCCCGTGTGCTCGAACGCCTTGCCGTATGGTTGTCTAGAGTAAATAATTCGTAAAACCCATCAAGGCGCTTCGACACACGTGCCCTAGCGGCGAAAATGTGAATTAATGATTCAAACAAAACGTTCCACTTTAAAATCAATATTGTATGTATAATCTCGAATTGAATAATGATAATAATGATAGATCGTCTGTAAAAATCTGTACAATTAAAAGAATATAAATAATATATAATCATAATCATACATATGATTATATTGAATTGTGTGAAAGATGGAGATTACGTTGTGTGTGTTCGATGCATTTTGTGTACATTTTAGTGGCCTCTAAAGGGGTCTATGGTTCAGAAATCTATAATTTTAAGTAGGTTGATATAACTATTGAATCTTTTGAATTCATCTTCATGATATAGAAGATTTCGATTTATGTTGCACACAATTGGAACTTAAATTAGATATATGATCAAAAGTTATAAAAAGATAATCCTGTAGCTGAGGTTGTGTGAATGTGAATAGATTGTGCTTATGTTTTAGCATCTGACCCATCACCTGAGAAATGGGAGGTAAATTCTATTGCCAGATAAGTATTGAACGTGAATACTCCATTTAGCACTAGGAATATCATCAAGTAAAACAATGATGTCAAAGTACATGAGTGTAATGCAAAGATTGAATCAATGAGGCGAATCCGGGGTTCAGGGCTAGCGTGAAATGCATATTCAGTTTTCAAAACGGATATACATGTAGTTGTATTTTACTTGGCACCAATTATCTCGTCACCCAAATAACACTTTACTCTAACTCATTTTTCCAAACTTGTATGTGTAAACCTCTAAATTGTATAATACTTCTATAAATATCAATGAGGATTTTTCATTGTTTCTATATTCTGACCTAGAACAATGTCTATTGCTTTTGGCACAAAAAATATATTTTGGAACGAGGATATTCTTTTTGAATTTCTTAAGACAAGAAAAATGAATAAGGCAAAAATGTTTTTTGAGTTTGACGGTAAATATTTCTACTCGACCCCATTACGAGGTCCATCTTTATTTAAATATTCGTTCAGCAAATGTTCTAAATCTTTTAAAGCTGCAAATGTATACCCTTTTCGTTTGTTGTGTCTTCATTTTTTGCAAATGGATCGTTTGAATATAGGATTTTCAGTCTTTAGATTTGTTAATGTTTATGATTTATCATTTAATCTTAAAATAATGTTATATTTTGGTTGGCGTCTGATTTGTGATGAGAGATGTATGTGTCCATGTATACGAGAAAGAATTATCCCAATGTTAAGACTACAGCGGTCGGATTGTAGACCTAGGTATTCATTATCCTAGAAGTATTTTGCACTTCAAATGAGCGAGATTAAGATTTAGATATGAAAATCACATTATAGAACCAATCTTATAAACTTTTTAGAATTCAAAAAATATTTTGAATTTTGAAAAGTTTCGATTATTTCGGAACGACAAATTTTACCACCACAGAGAGCTGATTACTGACGTTCTAAAACGAGAGATCGCCACTTACATGTATTGTTAAACACGTTCACTACCGACCCATATATCATAGTGTTGGGCTGCGTAATTTCAAACTTTAACAGATGTATAATCGATTTTTCTCCATAACGTTCCGAAGGTACTTACATTTCAAAAATAAATTATTTCATCAATTTACACGATTCGAACCGGTTCTCTCAGTCTAGGTATTGGCTTATTCCATCCAATCCGAAAAATCCTCGGTCGTTATTTTACATGATAAGATACTTTGAAATTATGACGTAATCAATGTTTAGTTTCAATCAGTTGATTTCGATCTGCGCCCTTACCGAAATAAATTACGCGAGTTTTCTGTGATAAAATGCCAAAAATCGTAAGTTTACAACCGAGGATATATTGCGAAAATTTTCTCCAAAAGTTCTAGGTTTCAAAGGGTTAATCACAGTCATCATTTTACTAAAATGTCTGCCGATTTACTTCGAATTGTGTGTCTCGAAGAATTCGGTACGTCACAAAAAACGTATGTGACGTGGTCCGCAGTGAATTCGTAAATAAGCATTGGACTTCTGACATTTTTATTGCAATCTAAAAGAGGTTATCATTTGTACATTTTATCGTCGATTCATACGGGTTAGATGAATAACAAGTTTCTCGATTCAAGCTGCAAAAAAACCTGGATACATACGAGTACATCCCTAATAGGTAGAGTAAAAATCCAAACGTAAATTGAATAATTTTCTTAATGTATTAAAATTCCAAAAAGGTTTATTAATCACAAAGTTTTGTCTAGTAAACTCACTGCCATCATAAGTTGAAATGAAATCAAGTTGTATGAAATCTGAATAAAACTAACATCATAAACGGAGAAAGACAAATAGAGGAAATGATTACATATAACATAAACAACTTGTAGAATAGGGAGTGACACACAGATTTCATGTAACATGAATTCATTCCACCTGATGATGGCAGTGAGTTCACTACCCGAAACGTTGTGACTGATAAATTTTTTTTTGGAATTTTAAAAAATTCAAAATTATTTAAGTGTAGGTTTTTTACTCTAGCTTCGTACACGGATATAGTGTTCTCTCATCATATCCCTACTAGCTTTTAAGTTGTGTGCAAGTAATCCACTCTCTCATCACTGATCAGTGCCATCGGTGCTACAGTCGTTTCTTGAGTTGTTCTTACCCACTAATGCATTATTCATGTAATAATATAGGTCAGGATCGATAACTGGTCGTTTCACTTTCAACAAATCTTTTTAGTTTCAATTTCGGCGTTTGAAAAAAGACTTAAAAATGTTCTTGAAAATTATTTTCGTCAGGTATTTTAACTCGTTGTATGAATCAGGGTCATTAGGTGCGTTCATATTTCTGTTTTTTCAAGTTTGTTATATTTTATATCCACTCTGAATGAGGAATGTTTTTGTTCGTTAATCACTTGATATTCTCTATTAAAATATGGGGGAACCATTACACGGCACTCGGATGCTAAAACACAGAAATGTAAGACTGAGACTCCGTTATAAGATTCTTTTATTTAAGAGTTTTAGTTCCAGTCTTGCCTTTGGAATTTTTAGAAACAGGCAAAAATTGAGGGAATTTGTATCACTCAAAAGAGCTGATTATATGGGTTGAAGCCTACCACCGTGCGCCTAAACGAAATCGCATCAAATAATACTTTTACGCCATTTCATCAAGTTCGTAGACGAAAAGACATCTATGCTACGAGATGTGAAAACGTCATCTTCGTGTGTAAAAACAAATCACGAAATATTGTGGGAGCAGCGAAGTCAGTTTTTAAGTGCTAGAACTGATCAGGCATAATTCTTTGCACATTGTGACTTTCACTATTTTACCGAATCGAACGATTTTTCTGATCCAAGTTAATTTCGGAACTGTTTCTATCTCCTCGATGACTTGTGGCGTTGCTGACCCCCCCCCCCTTATAGAAAATTAGAAAATCATTGGCCTTTTGGAAGAGAACAAAATTAAGTGTTTAACAGATTTCTGGTCGTACGAAAAATGCAGCTTTTATCTATACTTCAAATGAATGCGCAAACGTTATGCGCGCATAATGACTGCCGATATTGGTCTAGGTGCACGGCGGGCTTCGATTACCAAAATTTTGTCAAGTTAGAATTATAACTGAACTGACTAAGACCAATGTCTTCATCACAGCGCATACCGATGAATAATGCGACTAAAATCTAGCAGTTTTACAGAGTGGTAAACTAGGACTTTTGTTTTAACATTTTTGAACTGTTCATTATTAGAATCGTTCTAAAAGCATCATTCTCGTTTGAGTACGCGTCTAAGACAATGAAAATTATATGGATTACAGGTGAATCTTTGTAATGTGAATTTCACGTTGTATTTGGCTTCCATATGGTTGATAAGCTATCCAGGTGAAAATAAAGTGTAGCGTCGCCTGGTTGTTGTGAGGTTTTTTTTTCTTTTTGAAGAGAAATTTTGTAAATGTGCTTTGATAGTTTTTATCGTTCTTAAAGGTTCCATTTAACGATGAATTGTAAATTGTGGTAAATTGAAGCCAGTGATAAGGTGGTGTCCAAGTACCTATAGTGAAATATGACGTCACGTCAGCAGAAAAAATATCGACTTCATCGTCAATAAGTCCCCAAAATCAGGTCCGTAGCGTGGGGAGTGCGTACGCGCACTCCCCTGCTTATACCAATAGGTTCCGCCATAAAGGGGTGATGAAAAAATCAATTCAAAGGCAATCAAATGTTGGCCCAGATCTTGATTTCATAGCCCCAAAATTCTCTAGAAGGGAGAACCCCAAGCCCACCACAAATTGCTAGCCTTGCGCGCCTGCAGTGTCCAGAGTTCCACTTTCCAAAACTTAGCACTCCTTATGCGCCTGGATATTGTAATTGAATTCTGTTTAATATTGCGTCACGTATTTTACTTCATATATTTCTGAATTGTTTCCATAAAGAAAAGACGGCTTGGATCAAATATGTTAGTTTGAGGAACTACGAGTGATAAACGACTATTTGATAGTAAATGCCATCTGAAAAATGTATTTACCCATGTGGTCATTTTAATAAAAATGACTAGCTAGCTCTAGGGAATTGCCTCTAGAAGCAAACAAAAGATCGACCCTGAATCAAAAATTCCTAAAATGTAGTACGTGGCTGACGTCACGTCTATATTTCACCGAACTACTGACGATGCCATCTCTTTTCGATTGGATTTTATCAGTCTTCAATACGTCTATTATATAATAGCTATAACTCTTTTGTGTATATGTGATGGTATTTTTGAGTCCTCTATCTCTCTCTTTCTCAGTCCCTTTTTTTCTCATGTTTGTAAATTTAGATCATTATGAACGTATTATCATTATTATTAAGAATATCAATATCATCATCGAAATTATCATTTATTGTTATTACCATCAACTATAACGAACTATAATCCGATTGATAGGGCTCGTTCTCGTGCGACACCTGGCGGGTGAATACACGACCGTCACAATTTATTTAGGACTAATGTCAACGATGGGTTGTGTGCAGAACTAAAAAGCTGATATCATTGCCTGTACTGTATGTTATAAATTTCATCTTTAAAATGTCTTGTCAGCATCAGATTTTGTAACCAGATAACCAGTTACATGATATGAGAAACATTTTCTGTCTTTCCGTGCTTGAAAATCAACCAAGATTGCGACCATTTTATTAACTATATCCCTAAAGCTTTTTCAAGTGAATGGAACCCGTCAGCGATGAAAAGGTTCCTGTTTACATGATAACATAAATTATTTATTTTGTAATAAGAAATAATTCATTTTCTAACACTTATATCAGTTACAGTTAATTTCTTGTTATGCTCTTTACATTTTTGATGTGATTACAACCTACACTACACCTGGTGGGATATAGTGTGCACACACCCCATTCTATTGTGTAAAGTATAATTACACGTCAAGTAGTTCAGTATGAATATCTAGGTGAACAGGGTTGGATTCGATTTTCATGTTTTTTTTTGCCTTTTTTTTCGTGATAGGGCAATTCTAGATTGATTTTATTTTCATGAAATCCATTTTGAGAAATTATTATGAAATTAATCGTTTGCAATCGTACGTAGGCACTTTGTGTTAGTAGTTAACCATAACGAGGATAGCAATATGTCAGGACAAATTTTGATATTTGGGGCCATACGCATAAAACTCTTTTAAGGGGAATTTTATCCTTAGAATCAGCCAAGGAAAATGCATATATATGTGGCAAAGATATATCCTTAGCTAGTAATATTTAGATAGTGGCATCACTCTTCTCCGAATCTTCAAATGGAAAGTCACGATATATTGCGGGATTATCACTGCACATGTACTGTGTATTTTTGTCCCGCTAACCCAATAGAAATTCATAAATATTCTGTTGAAATAAAATTTCTGCTGATAAAGTACTTCGATATGGATGAAAAAAGAAATGTAAAAGATTCATAAATTGAGAAACCAGAGAAAAATTTAGCGTTTTAGAGAATTTAAAACTAAAGGATATTTCAAGGATATCTAGACAACATCCTAACTTAAGTTTGTTTTTGCACGACTTAGATTAGGTTACAATCTAAGGGAGAGTTAGGGAGTATTCCTTGAATTAAATTAAATTTGTACAATTAAGTTACGGGTACTTTATGCATATGGCCCTGGAGCCTGAATGAGTTATTTTACTTGCTTTCAAAATGATGACGTATCCCGTGATTTGGTTTGTGTAGTTAATCGTCGCGTGCCCATCTGATGAACAGCCCATCGCCTCGGTTTCGGTAGGTTTTTTATACGAAATTGAAAAAAATAAATAATTTTAAACTATCAACAAAAGTTGCTTTTTGTCACGTCGTAGTCACCATGGTTTGGTCAGATTATACAGAACTTCGTCTGGATTTCTGCATTGAGTGGAGTGTATAGCCTACGGAATATATCATAGAAACAGAAAACGCGATTACCGATGGATGATCACAATAGATCCGTGAGCTATCAAATTATCAAAAATCCCACAATGTAAATTTGGTTAATTCTTTATTCGTCACAACGTTTAAGCAATGAACTCACTGCCGTCATCAAGCGGAATGCGTAAACGCGATGTATGAAGTAGTTTTCCGATTGTATTTCTGAATCTTATCGACAATTTCAAAGACATTACGTCTATGCTCCAACTGTCGTTTCGAATTGAGATTGTTAAAACTCACTTTCCAGTGCTGTCCAAATGAGCCGGTAAGCGGTAAATTATGCCGGCCCAACGGCGCTTGCTTACCCAGACCACTTTCATTTCGACCGGTAATATTTTGAGCGACGTTCACCGCGAACGTCAGCCAACTGATTTGCGGTAACTAGTATGAACGTGCTGTCACTTGCAATCACGTGACTGAACAAAATGGCGAAGCGCCAATTCAAATTCTCCTCCTTTTTTACGTCAAAAAGATCTCCTTCAGCAGAGGGGAAACATGAAGAAGGTGGGTTTTATATTATTCGTTCATGCAATGTGATCTATAGAAGTAGGACATTAAAACCATTAAACTTTGCACTGCTCTGAAAGTCACGAAATTTGGTGCAAAATTTTAGTTGATGTATTTGTAATTGTTAATATTGCTTGCTGCTGATGCTGCGAGGGTTTCGTCACCCACGTCCGTTCACGTATTAGAATAAATAACTGATGATATCTAAAAATTGCATATTTAAAACTAAAATTGAGTGAAATTTCGTACGTCATTTGTAGGTGTTTTAAACAGATAGCTGTTTTTTCGTTGTCTTTTTTAACAGAAATTGAGTTGAAAATGGATGTTTTCAAAGATCTACTAGTCATATAAAACGATGATAATTTCACTCAGGGCTCCACATTTCAGTTGAAGCTGCACATTTTCATTTTGTTAAGAATTTTTGTTCAAAATTCCCCATTTAATTTTTTGACAGAATGATAATGTGGCATTCGTGCAGGATTCGAGTATAGAATTCAGATCATTTTCAGATACCCAAAACTTAAAAGGCAATGGATGGGCCAATAAAAAGTGTAAACTGAATCGGTCTGACATATGTCTCTAGGCCTAAGAACGAAACTCTGCTTTAATTTCAAGAATTGATCCATTTGGAATTAGGCTTGGCCATAAACAAAATTTATTTTTGAAAATTTATTTGCCCGTTTTCTTTCCTGCTTTCAACCTTCTCATGCAATACAACTGAAACTGACTTGCCTCTTTATTTCAGTTTCTGGTGAAGGACTACACACTGCGCTGCACTTCACTCCAGAAGAACCCTGCTGTGGGTCGCCCACAGCAAGCACTTGCACGCGCTCAGATTCTGTCAAAAAACCAATTGAATGGGACACATTTCAGGAATACCTATATAAATATATTTTTGAAGGCGCTGCAGTAATTGCAAAGTCCACAATGTTTTGAAATGCAACCAAACCGGTTGTAAGGACTTGAGCAGTGATGAAAAATCAAAAATGTCTGAATTAAAGCATAAGTTTAAACACTGTAGACTTTATGAACCCCATTGTTTCTCAGAGAAGACTGGATTTTGGTGGCTTGCGTATGTTAAAGTCTGTCTGCTATGCAAAGAAAAAACGTGCCATCAGGGAAATACATGTAGGTTCTTCTGGCGATCCTTACATCACCCAGGCAGCCAAGTGATTCCGAGACAATGCAATATCCGATCATGCAAATAAAAGTAAATTTCACAAAGGATCAGAGGCTTTGGAATTATGCAAAAAACATCAGTATTTCAAAGGAAAGTTGATCATAACAAACGTCATATAGATGAAATTTATATCAATATGTTTAAAACATTCTACTGGGTTGCCAATTCAACCGAAGCTAAGACAATAAGTAGCTTGCTCCTAAAAGAAATGGAAAAAAAACAAAATCAATATCTGCAATATGGTATCGCTTGCGTCAGATAGAGCTTCTATATTTAAAGGTGCTGTAAATGGAGTAGGTGTCCGTTTACAGCGACATCAGGCAGAGAAACTTGGCCCTGAATGGGATGGTATCATGATTCTTTTATGGTGTCTTGCCCATCGTTTAGCTTTGGCTTGTGGAAGCGGCAACAGTGACGTTAATTTCATCCAACAAGTTGAACAAGATCTCAGAACACTCTGGAACTTTTTTTGAGAATAGCACAAAAAAAGAGTAGCATATTATGCCAAAGTTCACGAGCAGTATATTAGTAGATCTAAGGAGACTGTTGGATAAAAAAAGATATTAAAAAGCTGTCGCACTAGGTGGCTGAGTTTAGAAAACTCAGTCTCTGGTATAAGGAAAGATTTTTTACCTATCGTACCTACACTAATGGGTCTGTGGGATTCCGATCCTCCAGGTGGCGGTCTTTTCAAGAGGTTGAACACCATAAAGTTAGTTGGAGCAATATATGTTCTTGATGCCGTCTTACCATCGTTGAATATCCTGAGCAAAACGTTCCAGTCAACTCATCTGAACTTTTCCCATATAGGCCCAGCAATAAAACAAAAAAACAATGTCTGAAAGATCTAGCTTCAACACTCCAGCCAATCAAAGATTTAAAAGCTGATGTGAGTGAAGGTGGTAAATTGCACGAAGGGGGCTTTGATCTCGCCCTGACTGATCATTGGAAGACATTGTTGGAGAATATGCTGAAAAACTATGTCTCTGCTCTTGTTAAGCATGTGGATGAAAGGTTTTCTAAATCATCTCCCATTCTAAAATCATTTTCTGTCTTTGAACCAAAGAATTTACCATCCAGAGAAGATCCTGTGGTTCCGAAGTTATGGTAAAGAACAGATTAGAAAGGTACAGACTATTCAGGTTACTGTGTATTTATGAATTAGAATATTTTCCAATGAGAACATTAAGCCTAAAACAAAAATTTAAAACCACAAAACAATGTATATTTTTGAATTTGTATTTTAGGCTCTATGTTCCATCCAAATGGTCATCTCTGATAAATATATCAATACTTGGATTTATTAGTGTCAGCAAATCAGTGGCTATGGTTAATCTTTCCTGGCAATCTATTTTGGTAACTGTTGCTGTAGTTCCAGTAAG
>JAYMFW010046666.1:0-11302 GCA_036785005.1 Tubulanus punctatus | reverse complement strand
GAGAATCTGTCAACAAAAAAAACATTGTTATAAGCGCTGTGTGGTTAATTTGAATAACTAACACTATGTCGGAAAATAAATTGTAATCATTATCATCATAACTTCCCCGAGAGGTGACACTGGAGCTATCAGGCGCTCAAGAGTCATCTATCAGGCGTGGTTCTACCCTTGGTTAGAAAATCGAATGTGCAAGGATTCACATGTACAAGTTAGTCTTGGGGCGAAGTGGCTATCAGAAAAGATCATTTTGTTGTTTAACCCATCACATTTTCAGCATTACTGACGTTATTTGTTAGATTAGATTCTATTTTGATGATCTAATATTGAAATATGGCTATATGTATATTGCCTGGTAATGCTCAGGTTGTAATTTCTTTATGTGAGCCAACTTTGCAATAAACAGATGATAACGATAATAGTATAGCCATTTTTTTGTATAATTTTGTTCCAGCTCATTGGGTTGCTCGCAACGCTTTGACAATTTTCTACCCAGGTTACTTATGGACCTTCCATTCCTTGATACATGATCGGCTCTCTGGGGAGCATACAGCAGTGTGCAGCCTCTATGGACGCTCCTCAATAAGCAACCTCATGATTTTTCACTGTCCTCCTAGCCCGGTACCCATTCACTTCAGGGCGCAGAGAGGAACGCATGTCTTGGCCAATGATATTAACACACGACAGGATTTGATAAATCAAAGTTTCGAGCTCTATTCACTATGCCACGACACTTCACTGGTTAAGCGTATTTAAGTTGTAGTTGTGCCATGGGGGCCGTACATAGATATTTGCTATAAGTACTTATACTACAACAGCGCTACCTGGTGGAAATAAATCTACTACAGTTGCCTATGTACAGCTGCTATTAATAGTACCTCAATAGGTATGAGTTATCACTTTAAACATAACCTCATTACAATGAAAATGATCTCTTCATTATTAAGATCTTCTTTCATATAATTACTACAGTAGACCATGCCTAAGTCGGACACGTGAAAGTCGGAAAAATGCACAAGTCGGCTAAAATTCTAAAGTACGTTTTTTTTCCTATTCATTTTCCTATTAATTTCCATGTGAAAGTCGAATTTTATAAGCCAGAAAATCGCGTATGTCGGATGAAATATTTATTCCCAAATATTTGAAATAAAGGAAAATCACGTTTCTAAGTCGGATTGTTTTTTTTTTTGCTATCCGCGAAATTCACTGTTTATTTCTGCACTGAATGGCTTCAATGTCTAGACGTCTGTCTGGCTAAACAATCGATAGCAGCGTAATGATCTTTCAGTCAACTTTTCTGGGATGTCCCTCTCTCAACCTGTATTGTTTCTACTTGCCATTCTAACCAATAGATCTTTCAAGTCGGATTTTTGGTGGAAAATGGTAAAAATCCGACTTACTACGACTCGAAATTTTTCTAAGTCGGAAAAATTGTGCCGGTCCCAAAGTGTCTGACTTAGGCATGGTCTACTGTATTAAATGTGACATTTATATAGCGCCTATAGTATTTTATAACATCAATGCTCACTGGTACATTGATTATATAGTCATTTCAGGTCATACCGATTGTCCATATCGAGTTTTATTGTGTCGCAATGACTCTTAATTACTTTATAATTGTTGTTGGAAAATGGCGAGAATTGATTATCCGGCAATTTCCTTTCAATCTCAACAGTTTGAAAAACTTAAAAATTCAAAAATCTGAAAGTTCATGGATATGGCTTTATCTTGAATTCAAAATTCAGCATTTTTTATTTTTATAAAAATGTATGTGTTTCAGATGGCAATGCTGATGTGGCAACAGAAAATGCAGATGATAAGAAAGATGAAGTTGATGGAGGGGTAGTTGAAGGCACAGTCGCTGAAGAGGTTCAAGAAATTCAGGAAGATGCGTAGAATCAATGATCAGTGATCTGAAGTTTTTTTTCCGTCCATTTTGAAGTTAACTGCTGACAAGTCTATATTAACTGTATACAACTCGTGATTTGATGAAATTCTTGATTTCGATTTTGTGAAATGTTGACTATACAATAAAAATCAATAATATATATTCCATGCGTGATGTGTAAGTTGGCGTGTTGCGGCAACACATGGGTTCACTTTTCACGGAGAGATGAATGATAACTGCAACAGCTGCTAATTAAACAACAGATGCACAGAATATTAGCTTTATTAGTTCCTCGATCACAAATTTGTTGTCAACGAACCCCGGGGAAAAACAATTTCAGTGTAATCATTTGACACTTTTCTCAGAATTGACATGAACAGCTGGGCGTGTCTAGTAGTCCAAAGTAACCGATTGTTAAAATTGGTGTCTGGGGAATAACAAAGGTTTTTGGGTAGCCCGCAAAATTCTGCTAAATTGGGAGCCTTTATGGTGAGAACATGGGATAAATTATTCAACTCTACTATTGCGGTATTACAGTAATTTGGATCACATTTGTTTTTTACGAATTAAATGAAATCTGAATTGAATGTAATGTTTTTCAGCAGAACACTTATTTGAATGATCAAAATGGGACAAGGATTTCAGTCCGAATTAAGAGAAATCCAAATAAAATAGATCTCATAACCGGATTTGACTGTAGTAAATTTATTTGACCTTTCTCCTACAAACTGATTCATGCATTTATAAGAATGATTGGCACATTACTTTATTTTGTATGACTTTGCTGGAATAATCCGATAACTGGAAGCTTTTTATGAAGCCAAATCGTACTAACGCGAACGAGGTTCGATTGTGTCCAGCTTATACAGATCTGACTTTCCATACTTTACCAGGGGCGGATCTAGGTTTTTTGGCAGGCAGGGGTCCATGTGAGAATTTTAGGGCACTAACGAGCGGCGAAACACGATGGCCTTGACCTGGGGGTGCGCGAGGGGGTCGACCTCTTACCTCAGAAACTTTTGAAAAATTTAGCATAAGATGGTGTAATTCACATCATCTAGACCAGAACAGTATGTAAATAAAAGTTAAGAAATTTGACCATGAATTATTTTTTTTACATTGAAAAAGACAAAGGGCAACTTTAAGTGAGAGGCAGGGGTCCGGAACCCCCGAAACCTTGTTTGAATCCTTGGTGTCCTTTAAATGGTCATATATTTCAACAGACTTTCTATCCAGGGATAGGGGTGAGTTTATTTCCTTGTTCTATCCATGAAAGTCCTTTTTGGGCTACCAAGAAAATTATTTCGCCAAAATGAAAATTACTGATTGGTTACTGTGTTCTCCTTAATTTCAATCCTACTACATACAGTCAAGCCCGCTGTCTGATTTAATTGGGCTGCCATGGCTTAATATTGGAAGTTTTCACTGCTTTATATGTTTTTATGGGGTAAGCGAGGTGAATAAGACATGTCAAGTTGGTTGCTATATTGAGCAAATCAAGCTGATAGAAGGCACGAATATCGGTGCTTCCGCAATAATTTTCATACAACTCGTCTATGAAAATAAGCTGGGATTTATCTAAACATTACAAAGCTAAGAGATAATAAAATATACCATTTTATATTGAAAATCCAAACAGGGCTTGAAAGCATACCATACATCGAAACAACAAATTACTATATATTATTGGTAAACAATTTATTATTCAAAAGCACAGCTGGTAGCTATTAAACACTGATTAAAAGCTTTGTTAGAAACATCATAATCAGTTTAACAGTTCATAAATAATCTAATATTCATAATAAATATATACTTATCTATTAACCGTAATTAGTTTGAACCAAAAATTTGTCATTATTTTATCATGGTTACAAAAATATAATGCGCACCACAAAATACAATCTACCCATGATATATTTATTATCTTTAGCTTGGAAAAAATATTCTGAAGACTACTGCCCTGGCCAGCGATAGCCTGCATTTAGAAATGATAGTAAACAAGTTTTATCTTGGCAATGGGAAACGATTTACTGTATATGTAATGTACCAAGGTTCCTTTGCTGTAAACAAACTCAGAGCTTGTTATAACGCCATCTTTTATAATGCCACAGCTCAGTTAATGCCAGCTTTTCTGATCGGCAAATCCGTTAAATTTAGTTTAAATTCAACAATTAAATTGTCATCCTTTATATAATACCATTATAATGCCACATATAATAAGTTCATTATAATGCCACATATTTTAAAGTCCCAATGATGGCGTTTTAATAAGCTTTTACTGTATGTCCTATTCATTTTGACAGCAATATCTTAAAGATATTTATTTCAAACAAAACTCTTTGATATAGTAGCAGCCAAGCGGGTTGGAATCCTGTGGTTTTGTGTCATCAGCACACATCACATGCTAGTAGTGTAGAGGTTCAACAATTTGGTCAGAGGACAAAGACATGTGAGAATTAACTGTAATTGCAAGAGCTTTCAGTTGCTGTTAAAAGATCTCCTAACCGCAATCAATGCACATGTGAACACAATTCAAAATCAGCCACAATTCGGATATACCCTTATGCAAACTGCCTTTTATGTGAATACAGCTGAAAGCCCGACAGGCACTCAGCAGATTGTCTGAAATTATCTAACTAGCTCATCCAATCTTGGAGTAATCGTTGATTCACTGATTACTCCAAGATCCAATCCAATTGTTGGCACAAAATGTACTCCAAATAATTGCATATAAACCTATTTGTGGCCCCACTCTAATGCATTTCCTTTAAAACAACCTCGCATACAACGGACTTCATATAAAACTGCCAAAAATCCCTGGTCCCAAAAGGTCAGTTACATTCGAGTTCTACTGTAGAACTTTTTTAAAGCTGAAGAGAATCTGAAAACTAGTTTTTCATCGCACACAGCTAGTATTCCAAAAATCTGTCAAAGCACACGAACGACTTCAGAGGTTACGTACATATCTTCATTACTGGTATAACACAGACACCATCTGTTACAACATTTAACCTGCTTAGTAAAAACAGGGAGTTGTTGCTTTATAAGAATACACGAAGAGGAAACATGTAGGATGTAGGTTTTCTGATCACTTTAGCACCCTTTCTATTTGTGATATCAAGTAATATTTGGTATCATCAGGTTGAAGTGTACTATACAATGATGTAATATATAAGTACGAGTATAGTATCTACTGTTCCTGATAATGTTTTTTTGATGAAATGAAACAACCCCCTGGTAAAAATAACTGACCCGAATCCCTGCTAGGAATTGTGTAGATAATAACTCTTTGGTAAAACATTGATATAAAAATATCATTCATTCTGCTATAAATTCAATTTGCAAACAAATTAAAAGAAGTCACAATAGTACGCATTGCATTGTTTTGTGCTATCACCAATGGAATGGTAATGGAGTGTACCGTAGCGTACTGTCACACATATTATTGTCATTCAGAAACTAATTACTGTGCCCTAATTAACGAAGGGAATTAAGTTGTCGGATATGGCGACTACCTGTGATGAAATATTCAGGTCACTCGGCTCACACGACTGAGCGCCAATGGTTATTTAAGCCTAGCACAGACGGATGAACATTATTGTTCGGCGAGCAAAACTAATGAGCAAAATGTTCGCGTTCGCCTTGCCCGCAGACAGACGAATAAGTCAGCGCGAGCAAATTTGCAGATGGACGGTCAAAATGATGCAAATGCTGTTTTTGGCCTTGTTCAACTGAAATGTTCATCGGTCTCCTAGGCTTTAGGAAATGTCAAAAGGACCAACATTATTTCCAAGAGAATACATTGAATAATCATACTCTCATTAGTGCTACGGTACTTCCAAGTCATGAATATTCAAATGAACTATAGTGAGAAAACGCAGGATGTCTAGTAAGTTACAGTAGAACTGCTTAACTCGGATTACTTGGGACCAGCAAATTTTGTCTTGATTTAAATGAAATCCGAATTATGTTTAGTTATTTCAATAGAAATCACCTTAAGGGACTGGAATTTTAGTCCGGATTAGGTGCAAATCCGGATAAAACCGATCCTGATAAAGCGGCTGACTGTACTTCACTATTCATAATTTTTGTATGAGCCGGCATGTCTGGCGCTATGCAAATAATCCAGTACAACAAAGACTTTTTATTTAGGTGTGACGCACAGTGTCACTGGTTTCATACAATTTAGTACAATTTGTCATACCAGTATATCGAATTGTTCAATAATCTTCAACAGTTGAATAGTTTTCAACCATGGAAGAACCAAGTGACACAAAATTATTACCATTGATAGTAAACCACCAAAATCTAAACCATAATAAAACTTCCAAGCACTCAATTATTTAATTTCTGATGGACAATAATTTTGTGTATATCCGATAGTCAAATTAATCTGGGTCAGGCTTATCTGAGTTGAAGAACCACCAAATTACAAAACCAAAATTTGACCTCTAAAGTCTTGCATCGTCTTACGCCTTGTTTGCCCAATCCTAAATTGTACACTGTGGCTAGAAGTGCATTTAGAAGTTTCTTATAGGCAGTTATTGGATGATAAGTATGTCTATTGGTGTGTAACCTTTATGATGTGTTGTATGCTGATGTTATAACGTTAAGATCTTTTGGTTACAAAAAATGGTCCTTCGTGGGAGCATAAAACTCTATGTTTAAAGTAACCTGCTTTTAACTGATGTGAAAAAGTATGATTGAAGAATAAATCCCAATGGATACCCAGTACATTAAATCATTGAGCATCTGTTGTTGGCATAGTATCAATGGAACCATTGTCCTCAATAGGAGAAATATCACTAACCCGTCTACATATGCACAGCTGTACTGTGTGCTGTCAACAGACACCATTCTTGGGTAACAATTGTGAAGATTCATTAGCAACCCCAGCCCAAGCCAATTTTCAGAAGTATATTTCTCAAAAACAGGAGTTTTCATCCTAATTTAAAATCTAGCTCATTCATACTGCATATATGCAACATACACTTCTATATAGACATGATTATCAAGATATCACTTGAGCAACAATTAAAAGAATAATTTTAGGGTGCATTTATATCAGCATGCGCTAGATTCTGGCAGAAATGGATTGCAATATCTGCGGTGTCTTCCAGTGGAATGGACCATCAGCAACACCTCATTTGCGGTTAACAGTATAAGAGCACTAACAATGATAGGTGCCAGCAATGTGCAGTCTGCACACTTCTGTCAGTCTTTGAAAACGTAAAAATGTTATTTAACAAGAAAAGCTAACTTAAAAGTTGGTTGACGCCTTCAAAAATGTCATTGATTTTGGTTAACATTATGTAATGAATAGGTCGTAATAGTTTTTCAGTAGTCACTTGTTACAAAATTATTGCAATTTGGTAACTGTTCAAGTACTTTCCATTGGAATTAAAGACAATGACTATCGTTCATAAATTCAATAATGGGTTATCAATACAAATTAATGGCAATTAAGGTATTTTTGCTGCATTTTATTGACACTGATAGCGAATAACGCTATCTAGGTATCATTGTATAAGATATATTGTAAATGCTTTGTACGGCGTAAAAAAATGTATGTGAAATACACACCAAATTAATCAAAATTCAGAAAGGCCTTAATCTTAACTCCATCTAGAGACAACTCCAGTGAACACTCCCTAAAGTTAAATTATTCATACTACAACGATTTCACCAAAATAAATCTACCAGATCTTACAACATACGCGCACCGGAAATGATGCCTACATCAAAAAAAGATACAGGTACCGGGATAGCGTGGAAACAAAAAGTCAAAGAGTGATAACGATATCAAAATAAATATCAACAGATCTAAGAGGATCAGGATGTCAACATCAACTTGCAATTTTTTCTAGTTGTATCGACATGAGCATTTAAGCAACTGAAAGTGACCATCATACATTATTGCGATTTGTTTCGTCACTATCGACTTTCGGGGGCCCTATACGCCCTTAAAGTACCCTCTGAAACATTTGTTTTATACAAGGCAAATGCCTGTTTTTCTAGAAATGAGAAAACTGTCCCTCTTATATCCTAGATGAAGCAATGCAATCGCTTCAGAAGACAACTCGGAGCGGGCTTTATTGATAGATAAGCCGGGCTTATGTCGAAATACGAACTACACGACTGACCATTACTGGCAACAGCTGCACTGACGTCTGCTCGTTGCGAGAGCGACGCAAACGACAGCTTTAAATTTCAGATCCATTACATTTCTGATTAGTTCATAGCGTTAATATTGTTTATAGGTCATTATTCACACAGTCCCGTAATACGTATGGTTAGCCATACAATTAATTCACCAATAACAATCATTTGAGCCGATTAAATTCATTAATAGCAAAAGGTCAGTTGAGTGCGATCAAACGCTATTGATCTGATATGATTAATACATTATGACAAACAAGATTAATTGGGTGAAAGTTATTAACATCAATTGCGTCAGTTACGTCGACTGCTATATATTGACGCCTCTGGAAATGAAAACTTTTTTGTTTGACAAATTGCTTGGCGGGTATGCATACAGTTAATACTGATGAAAACCTCCCGAATGTGAAAACATCACTCATTGGTCGGAACCTATAGTTAATCTTAGGAAAGAATAATTTTAGTGATAATTTATTTAGCATGTACAGATATGAGTTGGGAGGTAGGGGGCCTAGGAATTTTGTCATCTTCCCAGGAATGCTGATGCTTAATGATGTATGGAAAATGGCAATTTTTCTGCATCTGTATGTATACTAATTGAAAGAACTGTTACCATAAGTATAAAGCTTTGCTCAATTAAGTTTTGTATTATCATAAGCTATAGAAGAGTTTTCTATAGACTATGGTATTATACAAATTTTATCGTAATTATACCGATATGTGCACCAATACCTCTTAAAGCAATTTGCATCGTTAAAACATATAATGATTGTTCGATGTCAGCACTGAAGGGGGTCAATGTCTTTATAATGCATAAGAAATAAGTACATAGCGTACAATAACTTGAATCCGGGGATAATGTGACAGATGGAAATAAATTCGAAAAAAATGATCGTGCAAGTAAAAATAACCGAAGAGAGAAACTACATTTTAATATGTTATTAACGTCGAATCATCATGATCTAAATTCCCAGGGCAGGACACTTACGTATGTAAAACAGCACATGATCACGTCTAGGTGTACCCGGTATGAGTGTACAAATATACATGTATAAATAATATATATATATAAGCTCGTCTACAAAACATCACAGATTTCCATATGTTTAGAACATGTACCATGTATAAATCAATCATGAAGAAATTCATTCATAGCAAACGCTATCATTATGAGAACGATTATGGCATTATCATCGGTTGGGTGATGAACGAGATTTGAAAGAAATGAAATCCCGTGTGTTCGTGTGCGAGCGCGATTTTATCAAAAATGAAAACGGTACCATGCTTTACCGAAGCTCTCGGGTCGTTCTTAAAAAAATCTATGAAGCCATTCTTTATCTTTTCAAAAGTGTGTACACAAAAATCTGAAAGCATTTTGGGACACTACCTAAATCTGGCTCTATTAGAACAAATTGATACACTTACAAAATTCACATTTCTAATGAGATTCAAGCTTTTTAATTAAATCGGTCTATAAAAATATATATGTATATATTTTACTTCGGCACCGTTCATTAAGTACGTAGGCATGTAATTTGAATTTCGATACCCCTCCTTGTCCCGTTCTCAAAATCGGCCATTTTTTCTTATTCTTTAACCTTTTCGCTCTGTGTACAGTCTAATATACCGTATAATGATAGTCCGATGTGAATGTATATGGTAGCATCGACCAGGTTAAATTGTTAAAGCGAATATAGCAGCCTCAAGTTTGTTCACATAGGCAGCTTTTCCTTAATAAATTTGCCTCGATCCTGGGTCCAGTTTCACAAAAAAGGATATCTCTAATTTTAGAACTAGTCGTCAAGGCTTACTTCACATTTTCAATTAATTTGACCAACAATTGAAACTGACTTGAACTAAGCTTAATCTTTTTTGTGAATCTGGGCCCAGGAGTGAAAGGGTAAAGTATCATAGCGCGCATCTAACTTTCCCCTTCTACATGCGTACGTACTTTAAGAACAGCTCCTCATAATATCGGAGGGCACCACACGATATTTATAGCAAATCACATATTGGCAGGTTACGTCATGACAAGATGCACTGTGTATAAGTAGTAAAATCTATTAAATAGAAAGAATAACAATTTTTTTTCTATTTCGTAATCGTTTACACATGATTGAATAAAAAAATACGTCCCTAAAAATGGAATACCTAAGTAAGGAAAATATAATCAGTCAAACTTCATCCTAACAATAACAACATTGGATAAAACATTGAGAAGTATGGTATCAAAACATAAAGGGCTTGAATTGAAACTAATCTTCCACTAATCCGATAGTTTTATCCCTGTCAGTTAATTCTTATCAAAATAAACCAATCCCTCAAATTGTAAATGTATCTCTTTTCTTTTGAAAAATTTGAAATTTATCTTTATGACTTGTATCAAAATAAATTACTAGATAATTGGATCCTTTCCTAATTTTGTTCATATTTTGGTTTAGCGGATATTGTGTAATTCGAGGTCTGACATAGCCATTATGAAAATGAAATATATTCCGACAGACTTGGTTGGTATCGTAGTGATGAAATGGACGTTGTTAAAAAAACAAGGTTTGACTGTACATTCATTAAGTTATGAAAATAAAAATTCTGAAAGTCAAGTCATATGTCACGATACACGCCTCCGAGCTAAGCTTAAAATATTATATATAATAGATATATAAAAGGTTGATATAAAGGTTATATCTCGATCATAAACAAAAATAGATTTAACTGAAAATATTACTATCGTAACAAATTGAGAATACTGAGAATATCGAGCAGATAATTCGATAAAAAATTCATCATATTACAAACAGGGAGTGAGAATCAAGAGCAATTTAAGAATTACATGATAAATTTTTTCCTCATGAATTAGGCCTAGTTGAAAAAAAATAAAAAACAACAGCGTACTTAGCATCCTTCGTTTACCTCGGACTTGACAAATTCAGTCCCGCTGTAGTATGTTTTCAATTATTTCGTTTACATTATTAAATTCCTCGGACAAAAAAAATCTGGTACTGAGAATTCAGCAAAGTATACTGTATTCAAGTTGAAATTTAACAATTATTGGCAAGCAGATCATTCAATTGAATGAATTCTACAGAGCAGATATCATGAGGATGTACCACTGGCTCAGCAGTTTTCAGCAGTAACTGATGTATTTATTCATCGATGGTAACTGTAGAGGCTTACGGTATGCATTAATTATTGATTATTCTATATAAGCGAGGTTTTATACCTTCCACAATCTTTTATATCAATCAGCGAATGAAAAAA
>JAYMFW010046665.1:0-14541 GCA_036785005.1 Tubulanus punctatus | reverse complement strand
GAATTAAGAACAAACGCCCCCCCCCCCCATAAAAATCCTGGTGATGCCCCTGGTTTTGGTTCAGCTGAAATTCATATATTTGTGTAATTCGTAATTTGTGCTCAAAACACTGCTAGTTCATTTGAACATTTTCAACCACAATCATGATGCCTATTTCGTAGACCGATGCACTCGACAACAGTAATACATTTCTATACAATTTGAATTGCCGACCAGGGAAATGCTCTACCAATCTAATGCCTTTTGGTTTTAAGACTCAAAAGCATCACGGTATAGCTCAAATTTCATTTCATTTGGTTCGGTTGATATTGTCGCCGGGGACGGATCCAGGATTTTTGAAGGGGGCCCAAGATTCCAATTTTGTATGTGTATCTCGGACCGTAAGGTGCGGAGCCCCTTTTAGGGGGGACTGGAGGTCATCCAACAAGAAAATTTTGAAAGTTTGAAGTGATTTCCGAGCATCTGGGGCAATTTTAACGTACAGAATGTTGAAAATAGGGGGGGGGGCGCCGGCGGTGCCCCCTTGAATCCGCCCCTGGTCGCAAACATATCTCCCAGAGGTTTCTATGCGCTGGAATACTGCCAGTCCCTCCGATGGACCAAAAACTAATTTATGGATGTCACCACGGAAATTACCAGACAGCAGGAGGGAAAGTTTATTGATTTGAATGTTACCGTATATCAGTGCTTGTTGATGTATATATAATTCGTCTTTTCTTCGAATGTACGATAATCCGTGATGCATAATTCCTTTATGATTGTATTTTTGATAATTCGTATAGAATGCTTGGTCCTCTTTTATACAAATTTTGCGAAGTATTAAAAGAAATCTAAAGAAGTGAAAAGAATGATGAAGAGAAAATAAATTTTAGTCCAATACAGGCCTTACTATATCAATGATTAGGCCAAAAAAGATACATTGTTTCTCATTTCCGGGCGGGCCATTTTCAGAACGGGGAAATTTGTTGAATAAAAATCCTACCTGCTGGATCTCTTTGAAAAACAACCTTTCATTTTTTAAAAAAAGCGTACTGCCGGATCAATTACACATAAGTTAAGTCGTTTTTTTCGGCCATGAATTGTATCTCGCATGGTATCACATATCTTTTTGATTTACAACAGATTTTAATTTATGTTCTACAGTAGACTCCGTATACCTCGGAATTCTCGGGACCGCCCGAATTGTTCCGAGGTATACGATTTCCGAGCAATACGATGGCCGACAAAAATTTTCCAATTGTTTTAAATATCATGAAAGTATCCTGTAAACTATGTTACATAGATAAACCAATTCAAATATTTATTTCGTTACTACTCAACAAATTTTACAATTTCTTACTGCGTCTCTGATCTGTTGCACTGACTGTCAATCAATCAAAACTCTCAAATTCTGCACAGTAGGCCCTGAATTTTTTCACCTGCAGTCGCCGCTCCGTGCATAAGCAGTAGTATAGAAGCCTATAAATAACCACGCAACAATAAACTTCATTCATTCATTGAAAAAAACTTCTTTCTGCAGACAAACATCATCGCGACTACAAAAATAGTGTACCGGGTTTCAGAGGTCGTTTGGAATTTCCGACGTATGCGATATTTTTGTCATTTTTTTTTTTAAATGTTCTGAGGTCTGCGATTTTCCCAGGTATAAGAATTCTAATTGAGAATGAATTGATTTTAGAAAGTTTTTACAATTTCTGTCCGAGCAATACGATATACCGAGCTATGCGGATCCGAGGTATGCGGAGTCTACTGTATAGAGCGGTGGATTGACTAACAAAACTAAGGTGAAATATGAACATGTTTATTTTCTTATTATTAAAAAAAAAGTTTTTAATGAAAAGTGAAAAGCGGTTTGCCTGATGATATGTTGTCCAAATTCAGGATTTTTTCCTAAATGAATAAAAATAAAATCCTGACCGCCTGGTCATTTTCTGAAAATGCAATCAGCCTTATAAATGAGAAGCAAATCGTTTTTGCCTTAGACATCTTGTCTTTTCATAGTACGAATAGCCGTCAACGCCATATTCAACTTAAGGATCAAACATAGACCCAATTAAGGATTTTCTTTCTGCATTTTTGCAATCAATGACGTGGCTTTGGGAGAAACTACTGATCATGGCTCAGTCTGATCCAATGAGCATACAGTAAACTCCTAACTCGGTTCCGATGGAACTTCACCGAGTTGAGCGGATACCGAGATCTTTTAGTACCGGTACAGCGAAGAAGCAACCGAGATAAGCAGAGCTACTGTATCTTTAAATTTTACAAAATATATGAACTGACTTCGAATATGAAGCGTTATCACTGACTATCTTTAAATTAAATATTTTAGCAAAGTTTACATTGCCGTGTCAGTTTTTACATTTATTTCAACTAAAACTGGACGTCCCAAGTTTTCTGTGAGGCGTTTAAAAATCCATATGCCTTTTAGGTCCTACTGAGAATATTTAAATCAATATTTGTATACATTTGGAAGTTCACCTAAATGTTGCGCGATACAAGCATTATTTTTCATGTGGTTTGAAGATGATTAACAATAAATCCGACTTGAATCGTTAATCGCAAATTAAGAAATTCAATATCAAATTATCTTAGCCTGTCAAGATATAGTTATGTGGATAGGTATTGATCATTAAAAGGATTTTTGACTAAGACTTCAATATGCTACCGAGGCGTCATCTGGATAAACGGCTCACAGCAAACTTGGATCAGCCACTGCAATGCATTTGAATATTCATGCATTCAGGCAGATTTTTCAAAATCCCATTTAAATCTTCGATGATAAGAACTTTGAGGTCCGCTACATGTAATATTGGGCGTTAAATTATCATGAATTTCACATTTCAGTTCACTCAAAATGTTTTTCGTTCCCTCAAAATCATTATTTCGTTCATACGTAATGTATTTCGTTCCCTCAAAATTATTATTTCATTCCCTCAAAAAGATTATTTCGTTCCCACAAAATGTTTTTTGTTCGAACGAAATAATCATATTAACACGCGTGATCTCCGGGGCTCCGTAAGATCTATAGATCCGCCCCTGGAGTGAAAGAAGTGGCTCGGAGATATTATGCTCGTTGGATCTTTTTTGATTTCGGTGTTTATCGCAAATGATATTTCTAACTAATCTGTCACATATGTTAGTTTTATAGGGCTATATACATGTTTCAGAATTTTCTTTCAATTTCGGTTTAAAGGCAATTTACACCATGGCAAACCTCGTCTTCTTCCGGAGTAAACCTATTCGCTCAGGACATTTCTGGAAAGCGAAACTGCTTTGGTTCCCCACCTTTTGGCATGGTTGGGTCAGTCCTCCACTTCTTTAGAAAGTTTGAAGTTTCCATGGCGTTTGAAGTCCCGGGATTCTTTCCTCGTCCGTTTTGATGGCCATGTCAAAAGAGTTTAAGCTTTTAGTGTGGTGAGAGAACAATATGATCATGTATCCAACGAAGGGGGTTATAGATTTGATGACAAGGGCCTCCAGTGCGATCTTTTATAGCACGTTTTTGATTACACTGCATGCTCTCTGTTTATCGCGTTTAAGATAGTGTTTATGAGTAGTCACTTGATTTGAACAGATTTACAGTGAAAGAATTCTCTCTGAAAATAAATAAATGAAATACATTTCGCATAAGACTAAAAAAAATAAAAAATACACCGACAGAGACTCGATCCACTAACCCCGTTTAGCAGAGACGTAGCCAGCTGCGCTATACATCACGCCGTGGTGTTAAGTAGAAAAATTGTATATTTAAACGCATCACAGGACATCCGCTCAAATTACCAAAACGTGCTTTTTGACCCCTCAACTGATTCTCCCACCTAATAAAGTAGCCGTTGCACCAGTTTATACCCTGCAGCAGTATCATGCGAAGTTTAAGTCATGAAAAATCACGGCAAGAGCCACTTAAGTCGTCCCATCTGTAGAATTAACAGTATATATAGATGTTGGCCCCTGGCCTATGCCCTACAAAAACTTCACTCGAAAATGCTTGCTTTATAATCTAAACAAGGCCTGGTCTTAGTAAAACTTGGCTCTATAGTTGTGAAATTTAGATTGATTCTGAAAAGAATTTATCATTTCTGACCTTTGAATCAGAGGCTACACTTTTGACGTGTTTCCGGCCCTTAAATAGGAAGTTATGAATTACCCGTGTCCGAAGCTATCAAACCATTTTTAGAGGCAGAATTCGAAATATTCGCGATGAGTAAAAGTAGGAATGTATAAATAAATTAGGTTTTCATTTTTTACCAAATCAAAATATCATTTATTTTCCTATGTGAAAATGGGAATGTGCATATTGATGCCAAATCACATCATGGTAAAGTAATTGTAATTATATTTAAAGATTGTTACTTGTTTAAAGTATGGAAAAAAGCATCGCGCTTTGATATTAACCTGAGACAACTTTTTTTCTGAACCTCGGAATCCAGGGAAACCAAAGACGAATCAAAAACGGCAGCAAACTATCCGATATATCATTACGACTTAATTAACATTTTGATTTATTTCGGTCCTTATGACCACTATTAACAGTTTAACGTTACATCTTTCAAATTTTATTCAAAAGACATTGTTCTAGTGTGCAAATACGCAGTTGATCACCCTCTGTCAGTAAGTTCAAGTCCCCAAAAATGACCTAATTAGAGACAAAAATAATTGTATTTCTTAAATATTTGTCTGCTTATACTAAATCACGCCTATAAAAGTAAAAGGACATAATGAGACTGCAACGGAAAAAATCTCTGGTTAATTCTTGCTATTCTTGATAAAATTCATCGTTTTATACAATATTTCTGCTATTCTAATCGGCAGTCTTAATGAGGCCTTTGACTCTACAAGACCACTATTACAAGTAAAACAAAAAAACGTTCTGAACCTCTGCAGCGCCTATGTACATGTAGACATGAATATTCTGGAGAAATGTCAGTCACAATTATCGCTATATCTTTGAATGAAAAATGGTGGGAATTTTTAGTTACGACCCGAAATGTACATTATGTCCCATTCTATTCCGACAGAGCATTGCTTGAGGATGAAGAATCATTTGACATGAGTTCAATACGGCACCGATCTGATTATTTTTTGACATGAAAGTCCCAGATGGAACGGATCAAAACCGTATTGTCAATACGGTTATTTCAATGGGACTTTGGACTGCATGTTAAACTATGATGTCCACGCTCCATCCCAGGAGCCGATTTAGGATTTTCAAAAGGGGAAGATGTGCCGAAGATGTGCCGATGTTTATTGTTTAACCCAGTTAATAAAAGCGGTCCCGTCCCATACTGAAAATACGTGATCAGGGGATTGTACTTTCAAAGGAAAATACACTAAACAAGAAATATGCTCTCACATTTCTCAGAGTTCTTGGCGTAAAATTAGAAGAAAAATTGTTGTTGACATTTTTGCGGACCTTTAGCATCCGCTTGAGGGGGGGGGGGGATCAAAATGTTGCATTAAATTATTAACAGTATGGAACTAGATGCAGATCCATGGATCATTACAAGTCTTCCGTAATATCCAAATACCATTCCAATAAAGTTGTTACTATATGTCATTCATCATTAGTCAAACTTTGTAAAGTGACCTCTAAAAACAATGAATTCTCTGAAGTGACACTGGGCTGATGTGTCCTTTCTACGTAAGTGCTCCTTTACACGCGTCCATAAAACTTGCCTTAAATCGGCTGGAGGTAAGAAATAGAGGGGCACCTATTTAATCATGAAGAACTTTTGTCAGAAATCCGAGAAATACAATCAAATATGCCTTGGATAGAAATAATCTAAATTGGCACATGCTTCTCAATCTTTTTTCATAATTCCCCTCTGTTCGATCAGAATAGAACGTGCAGTTTCAAAAGAGCAAGGCGAATGAGAATTTATCAAATTTGCTTCAGCTTACATATTTGGCCCAGGAACGGTACTTGAATGTATTCAAAATGTACGAAATCTTTCTTTAGACGCCAAAAAACATGTATCATTTTAGAAATAAGAAAAGTGATTGAAATTGATATAGAAATCCAATGTAACCTCGAGATTGGGCTCACATAATTTTGTTCCAAAAGAACCGAGGAATAAAAGTCGCTCAGCTCGGAGACCTTTAGAAAATGAAGAAAAAATATATTTGATAGTCCTTGATATGAAGTATTTTCTGCTGATTATGTGATGATTAAGCTAGATTGTCTTCATTCAAATATTCGAATGAATAGTCACAAAAAATGAACATATTATACCCGGTACCGTACGCTAACATATCAAATAGATTCCCCTATTCTAAATATTTTTCCGAATCTCGCAAGTTGCATGACAGGATTTGCTCAAGGGCCCATGACCGATAAATGAAAATGTCCACAAAATATTCAAAAACTTCGAACGTAAAAAGATTCAATCCGCAAGTGACAAAATAAATTCTATTTCAACAAAAATTGACTTCAGTTTCCTGTGAGGCGTTTAATTAATACGTAAAATTCTGGATATATGCCTGGTTCCTAATGAAAATACTAAAATCAATATATGTTAGCACTTGAAAGTTCACTCTGTGTACATATTACATATAGGCATTTGATGTGAGGGTAATCGGCAATAGACCCTGCTTATATCTTTAAGTCGTATGAATTGCAAAACTTCGTGCAAAGACTGTCTAAACCTGTCAGAGATATGTGGATAAACGTTTTGATCATTGAAATGATTTGTCAAACCAAGACTTGATTTGTCAAACCAATTAATATGCTGTGAGGCGTTTAAAGATTTTCATAAACACTTCACAGCAAACTTCAAGGTTCCTGAAAATGCTTTTTTTACATTCAAAAATTCGCCTTCATTTATTAAGGTACATTATTCAAAATCCCATTTAAATCTTTAATGATAAGAACGGGTTTTAAGGTTTTAAGCTTAAATAGGGCAATACTGTCCCGGATTCCTAAACCCAGCCCTGAATCAGCTTGAACGCGCTGAAACGGGAAAATTATTCGAATTTTCTTGAACAACTTTTTCGTGCGTGTTTTTAAATACCTTCGTCGGTATAGTATATTAAAGGAGGAAGTTTTCATTTTCCAAAACTGTGGAAAAATGCCTTTTGAATAATGTAAACGGGAATTTTGTACATAATAACAATAAGAAGCGGTAACGATGTGAAAATGTGTCGAAATTTGTGATTGAAATTTGAAAATCGACCTTTGCGCGCCACCAAGGTATCAAGATCAGCCGTGTGTTGAGTGTGTTTGAGGCCATAATTTGTCAAATATAGATCGGTTTTGGTGGGAATGAATCCAGTCAGTACAAAAGTAAACTTATCTAATCCCGAAACAAATTAGGTAGACGTATAAGATTCAACTGACTCGAGAGGGATAAGTTGTGGCTGACCCTTGGGCTCTGCGGGTGCGTTTAGTATTGTTACAAAAAACTGATCATGTTACAAATTTCGGAGTTCATGATTACAACGTACCTTCTATCATCGATGACATATTAATTGATAAGAGTCACGAAAAAAATCAAAGAAATAGTCAATTTTCAGTCACAAACAAGACACATCATTAGGAGCGGTTTACCAACTTAAAGAAAAACGCTCAGTGAAAACGGCACAGTTGAATTTTCGTAATTCTTGGCGATAATCATTTTGACTGGGCGGCAGATCACCGCTACTTTTCGCGGCGATTGTTAAAATGGCTTGATGTTTTCGGTTACAGTATTTCATACCGGATTTCTTCACTCAATTTTGTAAACAAAGCGTTATTCGGTCCCAATCATGTAAAACTGCCAGCTGATTGTATTCAAGTCGATAAAATCGTTGTAAAGAATGTCAATTCATAATGATGACAGGGAAGAAACATGCAAAATATTACCGAGCTTCTTAAGCCTCGAGTCTATACACAAATAATAACCCGCGTTCAAACCCGGGTTCGCCGATTACATTAGAATGAAAGGCAGGGTTCAGACCCGTGTTTTTCGCAAAACCAGCGTTTCTAGAACTCTGCAATTATTGAGGGGTTTAGACCCGCGTTCAGACCAGGCTCCGCAATTAAATGCCGTGTAGACGGCGAACCCGCGTTTTTAGAGACTCATCGGCGCTGTAGCGCTGTAATTTCACGATTAAAAAGTGTTGGATCTGAATCAATGCAGATCGTTAGAGGTTGGGCAACACAGTTTTCTGCCACATGCAAAGCATTTTGAACGAATGTCACGAGAACATCGAATTCAGTTAAAATAAACTGAATATTACATGCGAAATGGCCTGATTTAGTGGATTAACACTGGCCTTCAATCTTGATAACATCTGGTGGTTACAAGATTGAAAGAATAAACGATTGATAATTGCAGTTGTCTCGCTCTTTGCCGATGGTTTTTACCATGGTATTTGTTACAAATATACATGATTGTGCATAAAGCCGATCTCTGATAATTCCTCGGTATCGGTCGGTGTCAATCGACAGGAGTCATCCGCGTTGTGTATAGACGACGCAGCGTCCTGACGCGGGTTATCTGAAGAACCCGGTTCGAAATAAGCAGCGTTCAAACCCGGGTCAAGACGAGGCTTTAGACTCGTCCCAGGATTTCGGGTCACTAGGCAAGCTTCTTAAGTCATCGATTCTATTCTTTTTGTACTGACTCGATTACTTCCCACCGAAACCGATTTTTATTTGAAAAATAAGGACTTCAAACACACGGCTGATTTTGGAGCCTTCGTGGCGCGCACAGGGAGATTTTCAACTTGCATTATAGACATAGCTCAAAAGATAAAGACGGTAAACTGAAAATTCAAATTGCATATGAAAGACGATCGAATTCACGTTGATTGCGCTACGCAAGATTTTAAAATGGCGACACATTTTTCACACGAACAAAATTCCTGTCTAAATTATTTCAAAGGGGTTTTTCCATTGTTTTAGAAGGTGAAAACGTTATCCCATTATGATTGACCAACGAAACATTTCAAAAATACGCACGAAAAGTTATTCAAGAAAAATCCGAAATATTTGCCCAAAGATGGGGTCACGCGGTAACCCGAAAAAGGCGGTTAAAAATTGTAAACTGTCTCATTGCACTAGGATTTAGGCAAAACGCTAAAATAAGATAACTTGTATGTTAAACTTGAAATAAACACTAGTTCGCCCCTTTTAGGTCAACACCAATGGAATGCTCCATCGCTACTTTCCGAGACAAAGATGATGTACTGACATTAGCTGTACAGTCCTGGGTCATAAGTATCAATCCCCACACAAAATATCCATTTTCTCGAGTAATTTAGATATTTCCGTCTGAAATCTCACCACGTTGCATTATATTGTACAGTAACCAATTGTACAGTAACAGTGAAATTGTATTTTTAAAATTGTATATTCTTAACTAAAACTCGTGAACGGATGTAACAGGAAACTACAAAATTCTTAAAGGAAAATTCTCTGTTCTTGACAAAATTCATCATTTTCTGCAATATTTCGGCAAATCTAATGCCTGGGAAGTTTTTAGATAACTGAATGAGTCCGTTGGCTCATGTTTACTAAAAAAAAAATCACCATTCAAAGAAGTGGTTTCGTATGTTGCCTATTGAAGCTATCGTATGTATAGACAGACAAGATATAGTGAATAAGTTGAGGGTCCCATAGTCAAAACTGGATAAGAAGGACCAAAAAACGTTCTGAACCTTGCAGAGTGCGCAGTAAACTGTGGGTAAATTGCAGAAAAAAATATCAATATATCCTTGCGAAAATGGAAGATTTGGTTTGGGATTTTTAATTATGACCCAAACTGTACACCTACCGGGCATTGCTTGAGGATGCTCTTTTTTCTCTATTAGTCTGTCATTATTCACACCTGGATCCAGCCCCTGGGAACTCATCATAAATGCTCGTTTAGAATAAAACGGCAAGTGCAATACTCTAATAAGGGAAAGTTTATGATTTACTTCAGCTTTTGTGAACTGTTAAATACATCGTTAATCTTACTTTTAATCTACCAATATCAGCTGTTCTCGCATACCACGAGCTTTGCAATGGGTATCTCACCACAAATGCCGTAATTGGGGGGGGGGGGGAGATTTCAATCAAAACGGCTGCAATTTGCTTTTAATAGACGCATGTGAACATGTAACGTTTTAGAAACAGGAAAAAGTGATTGATATTGGTTTACGATTCCAACATTGAAACATCTTGGGCCTCACATAACGTTGTTCCAAATAAACAAAGGAATTGTAGTCGATAAACTAGTCCGAAATACGTAGTTTGATAAGGCAATGTTGCCTTTCTATTCTTGAAATCGAACGATAGCAATATTCAACTGAAATGATCTGGAATATAAGGGCCAATCAACAAAGAAATTCCTTTTTTATATGCATTACTGCAATCTATGTTGACGTAGTTTGGTAGAAACGAAGACATGATGATCGGTAAACACTCAAAAACTTTAAATATGAAGCGTTATTACTGAAAAGTATTCGAAAACGTGATGTCTACAACATTTTTACGAATCAACAGTGAGGATGGACACCCGCCTAAGAAAAGTCGATCCATGAGGGTCTTCATTTTGTTAATTAAATATAGATGATATAGGCCCTACTGGTACTTTTTTGTTACCGGGTATTTTTCAAAGCTAATTGGGCAAACTTTCCTTTCCATATACTCTTACTTAAAGAAGCGATGAATAATTGATCGAAAAACTCATAATGTTATTTGATTAATCAAAAGTATCAGGGCTTAGGGTGGTGACATATTTGACGGGTGCTTGTCAAAGCCCGACATGTGCCGCTGCAACCGATTAATGATTACACTTCAAGGCCGAAGTAAGGGAGCCCACCCCCAGAAACATTTGAAAATTTTGATGCATGCTGGATAGATTTTACTTTATATTCACAGGGTTTACATCCCAAGGCTGTATACATCCTTATACAGCATTCAAATTTTCAGTCAGTTGATGGATGCGGTCAGTATCTAAAATTGTCGACAACCCTGGGAATCTGCCCAGATGAAGCGGTATCTGACTGTATTTCTTGTCGAGAAAGGAAAGAAAATGTATTTGTACTGTGATAAAATTAGATATGGCTTTATAAAATAATGATGAAAGATTACTCATGAGATATACTGTTCAGGGGTGGATCCAAGTGTGTCTTACCTGACTTCCGTAAGTGCCCTTTTTTAGATTTACGGCGAAAACTTGTTTTCATCACAATTTCCATATAATTCATCACGAGGATTACTTTGTAATGGGGAAGTGATCAGATTTGACTCAGAATACAGCTTAATAGCGTAAAATTCTGAAATATTAATATACCCAGACCACCTTACGAAAACTATGCCTTTTTTATTGGTTGTTAGTAAGTCATTTTACACCTCTGAATCCGCCCCTGCTGTTAACTTAAAGAATGTTCACGAATTCAATTTGTTTTGGATTATACATCGCTTCTCAGCTCATCTAATTTTCAAAATATATTCTGGTAGGAGCCTCAATGCCTCCCATTTTTCCTTGCGCATTTTAGCAAAAATTCACCCAAATCGGGCAGCAATTTACCACTGAAGGAATATCTTCAACGTACATGTGTATTTTATCTCACAGGGTTCGGCAAAAAATATGGAGCATATCTATCATGTATATATTTGATACTGTTTATACCCCTAGACTATGTCTGATATATTTCTGCTTTGTGAATGTAACCCTGTAGTCGGTACCTAGTTTAGGGTCTTCGGTAAATAGATAAAATGCGATTGGCAGCCTACACCTAAAAAAATCTACAGCTTGGAGAAACGGATGAAAATTCCCAGCAACGGCATTCAGGACAAAAATATAGTTCCACAATGATCAATATCACACATCCAGTGATAGTTCTGAGTAAAATAATCGGTCATCCAAACAAAAACATATTAGAAAATGTGTCCATGAAGGACTAATCTGGCTACTCGATGGCGAGTTAGGGAGAAAGATTTGTCTCAATGAGAGCCGGGGGATGATTTGTACGCAGCTTATGGGGGTCCAAGGCCGTAACTGGGGTATTTATTCTATGAGGCAAAAAATCTCATTCAAACAAATTTTGGGCTAGGGGTCTGGGGACTCCTAAATATGGCTTAATCTTAGATTTAAGCCGTTTCCTGGTATCTTTTTCATTGTCTTTTTTATTTCATATTTCATATTTTGTCAAATTAGGCATGGGGCATTTGTCTCCTTTGTCTATGTGTGGTTACGGCACAGCTTTCATCGACAAATTATCTTGATAATTGCCTGAAAAGTGTTTTAGATCTTCATATTCACATTGATTATGGGTGTATATAAAAACTCCAGACTAAGGAACCTTTTGTGGTGATATTTTGCGTATTTACGGCAAAAATAGACTTTTATTCTTCTGATGACTTCATGCATGCGTCGATCCATCTGACGCGTGAAATGAATATATACACTTAACTGTGTCAAAACATACTCCTCTGTTGCTACGGTGTTTTAAATCTTCATATTAACATAGATTGTGCCTATGGGTGTAACTTAGTACCTAAGACTATTTTCGTGTTCATAACTAGCGTACCTCCTTAAAAAATAAACTTTTTGCGATGTCTCACTAGAAAACATATTAACAATTTGTACTTTAAAATCCATAGAAATCTACACTTCGTCAGCCTACCGTTCTAGCTCAAATGGTGAACGCGCGCATCAATAGCGAAAGCATCAACTTGCACATCGGGAACGAATCCCGCGGAATCGTTTTTCAGAAATGTTTTTTAATAAACCTTAGGGATCATTTTTCAGATATTTTTTATATATTTCAAATATATTGTTTTCATAATTATTGTTTCAAAATCTGTTTTAGATATCAATATCTATGTTCTTGGTTGATATAATCCTTCCTCTGTCTATTTTTTGCGCATATATAAAGTACAGGACATTTATATGGGTTTATATAGATTACATAATATGGGGGACCTAATGGTAGCAATTTTTGCTGTTATTTTTGGTGCTCTGTCTCACAATTTTGACAAATTTTAATTGTATCTTTTCTATGCGCATGTTGTTTAGCACCACTTCTTTCCGGTCCGAAGGACGGGTTTTCTCTAGTTGTACAAATAAACTGTGTTTTAATCTAAAGTAATACTAACACGATTCATAGGAAATGTAACATGTAGGTTCAAAAATGTTTCCCAGTTAGTGATGATAATTCTTGTAATAGATAATGATTTATGCTTGGGTTCGAATCAGTCTCGAGAAAAATTTTTCTTTCTATAAAAAGTTTTGGAATTTATAAGGGAGAGTTTGTGCGAGGAAACCAGGATTGTACTCAGATTTTCGCTTTTCTGTACAGTTGTTTTTATTTGATAATAGTGGAACCTACTATTCTCAACTTAAGAATATAGATAACAAACGCGGGTAGGTGGGTTTGATTTTCATATAAAATAGCGTCACACGTTTTTCGCGATGTGAAGAGCGCTACCTTACTTTTTTCACTTTATATTCGCTTTTCAAAAGTGATGCGCGCGAAAGATATGTTATGTTTATGATGAGAACCTAAGCATTAATCTTGCACGGCATATGGCCAAAAAATTGCCTTTGTTTCTCTTCATCACCCACGTCAATTTTGAAGTGACGAAAAAAGTAAAAAATACTTCCGCCCCGCCCTACTAATTTGAGGTGAAATATAAAAATAGTAACAAAAACAAAATCCGCTATCCCTTCTACATTTGTTATCTTAATCCTAATTCGATAGATCTAAAATAGGCATTTTGTATATCCACGTAGCACAGCGTATTCACGCAGTATTGCGCGTTCAGAAGCGAGGATGAGACATTCTTGGATGATTCAAACTATAATACACGATTTTTCGGTGGTAACAGGTCATTGATGAGATCAATCTTATAGATTTTTATTTCGGCTTTTGAAAAAAAAGTTGTCAAATAGAAACCAAAATTACTCGTCCTCGAAGCCAAAAAAAGCCCCATGTGTTATTTTCATTTCTACTTTTTTTTAAGGGAAAATATAAAAACAACCAACGCTCGTCGTGGCAATGATGGGAAACAAAGCTAATTTTTGTTCGGCCTATGATTCAGTTTTCACAAATTAGAATATAATTCCTATGACAGCAAATTATCAAACTTCTCAAATCCTTATTTGAGAAGAAAATCGATTTCCTAATTGTACCAATACTTTGAGGCGTTTATAAATTTGAAAGGTAGTGGATGTTTCCTAGCCGGCATAGGTTGATGACGTCAAACTACCGAAAAAGGACACTAGAGGGCAGCGCCGTATCGGCGTATAAAATCAATTTCTTTTTAAAACCCACTTTTGCAAAACTTCATCAGAATAACCTATAGGACCATTTAAATGATTTTATAGGGCTTATATGCTGTGAGGTGTTTTAAACACATCACAAGATTATAGCACATCACAAGTGGCTGACGTATCGAAAAACAGCTCGTAAAACCTACCATCTCTTTCTATATATATATATATATATATATATATATATATCGAAACTTTCGTCATCCCATTACAAGAAAACTTTTAATTACTTTAGCAGACTGAAAGATAGGGTTTTGAATATTTCAATGGATTTAAGCTCTGATAAATTCGT
>JAYMFW010046554.1:0-11304 GCA_036785005.1 Tubulanus punctatus | reverse complement strand
TACACCTATTCCGAATTCTTTATCGATATTTGACTAAAATACTACTTAAATCAGAGAATCGAAAAATATCTCCTGAAATAGTAGTTTCAGAAAAAACTACGAAGCCGTTTGCTATCCCAAAGCGCGTCAACAGCAGGCGTTGGATATCAGACAGTTCTCGAATGGGGAACAACCGAGTTGATATAGAAACGCTCCTGAATTATTCCAAATTATATCTACATATAAAAGCGAATTCGATAGATTGCATACCCTAATGGGATACAGTCCATTATTTCATCTACAGTAACTACATTAGAGGACCGTACTCTGCCGGTTGTGAGACCTAAATAGCCGATAGCTGCACGATATCCCCGGGACTCCCGGGTGATCTACCGAAAACCTATCGAATCCCATACTGTTTCTATTCGATTAGTTCCTAGTGGTTTTTGTGTCATCTCGCTAATCATAAATTGCGCGCGGTATTTTTTATTTCTGAAACCACCTCTGAAACTTATTTTGAGACCCGATGATTAATTTAGCGTACTGGTTTTTTTTTCGATCAGTAAGCACATTTAAAAACATCTAAAAAAATAACTATACACAGATTTTCTATTCCACATTAAATCGCAACGATTGAAACTACAATTCCAATCCAGAAAATCCACAATTCAATTCGGTGATAGTCCCATGGTTTCAGAATTTACGCTGGGTCCTAAAGACGAAAGAATATTAAACGGAGCACACGATTTCTAATCCATAATCTAGAAGATCTATGAAAAATCTAGAACATTAATCTAAACTGTATTCTTGTTTTACCAAAAAACGATGTTGAATATCGTTAAGTAGAACTTTCCTACACAAACAGTGTAAGTATACTAAACCACTGGTAAAACGAGCAGCGCAAATTACTGTTAACTCGCTTTATCTTGTCTTCGTTCGCCTAACAAATTAACAGTTTAACTTTTTAGTAGTGCACGCAGCGGTTTGTAATATACGTAACGAGTTGTGTCAGTTGCTGGTATGGAATATCGTGAACAGAAACGTTCGTTTTAAACAATTTTTCTGAAGTAAGTTTCAAAACTTGTTTTGAAGAAGTAAGTATAGATAATTTTTCTACACCAATTACTACATTTTGTAGGTGGGAGAAACCCATTGCAGAAATGCGTGTCCACACACAAAAAGATAGTGAAAATTCCAAATAGGTGAGAACGAGATTTTCTGTGACTCGTTTCAGGTTTTCTCCATCAGTCGTATTTATTGGGCCAATTTTTGGGTCACAATCTTATATAAGGTTATCTGAAACTAATGAGCAATCATTTCAGATACCTACGAAGATACCGGGCTAATTTTCCATAGAGAGGACTTTAGGCCATGCCTTTTCAGGGTTAAAAAGGCCAGATATTAAAGTAAACTGCCTCGGAGCCTCATCTTTACGATGTTAGTCTTAAGATTTGAAACCACATTTGGCTTAAAATCAGTCCCGTTTTCTAAATACTACCGGTCAGTCTTTCTAAATATTACTTTATACGCAAAAAATAAAACTTTCTTTATTAGAGACAAATCATCCCCCCCCCAAAAAAACAAATACAGGGTAACTTCATCTTCATAAAAATTTATATTTTGGGTTTTTTCTCTATACAGGGTAACCCCTTATCCAAACAACACACTCCTCAATGACATTTGATACGGTTCAGAGTTGTAATTATTACGGTTACACCTTTACTACTAGTATATTTTTATTCGTGCGAGATCCACAGAAAATGGTTCCTCGCTCTACTGTCGAACAAAACTAAACGAACGAAAATATTTATCCAAGGAAAGACTATCTATTTGATGCATCATATAAAGGTCGTTCGCAATGGTAACGTAGTCAATTACGAGGCGATATCAGATGATAGCATCGTATTCAGAGATTGATAGAAAAATGACAGAAATATGAGGAATTGTTGAAAAGGAAGATCTTGCAATGTAATTCGATTCTAAAATAGGAAAAATGAAAAAAGTTAACTACTGGATAAGAACAGGGAAATGGGATTCCTCCCATTTCTCTGATAAAAAGAAGTATGCTAAAATATGTTTGAAGAAATGTAAGTAAAATCCTTTTAAAAATTCCCCTATTGATGACAACTATTTGAATAATCTGATTAAAAACTTCGCGAAATATAAAACAATTGCGTCTATTGGACACATTTAACCTCGGGGTTTCACAGAACCTGCGATATGGTATTCATCGAAAAAGTAGTAAACGGTATTTTCACGCAAACCTTAGTCCAATGACCTTCCGGGTTCGACTCCCATAATTTCATGAGCATACTAGTAACTCCGTTATGCAGTCTCGATTGACCTTGGAGTTTTCTAAAGGACGAATATCGCATCAAATCATTAAGTGAAACAGATGTCGCGTGAATTTTTCCCGGAATTTCATATATAGCCAGTTTGAAAGTCACATGCCAGAGCAAGCGAATACAACGGCGTTACACCGAGAACAATGAATGCAGACATGCTGTGGTTTTACTACATATTTGCATTAATACTACCAGATCTTATTGTGTATTTAGTTATTATGCTTAATAATATCAAACGCTTGTGAAAGGTCGATGAACTACGCACACATCCGGAAGAAAATCAACTGAACTCGTAATACCTGTACTTTCCTATCTTTTTCACGAATTCTAATTGTGATATCAATTCGCTGAAATAAGTTGTATTACTAGATAAATACACTATTATTTGTATAAGAAACTCACTTTCGAATGGTTTTCTATCACTTGCATACTCGTTCGCCACGGTTCATAACGAAACGTCAATGGACATTTATGAAGTAAAGATTTTTAATGATTTGGAATTTGGGGCTCCAAATAAATCGAACCTTAATCGTGAGTTAAATGATATCATCACATCCTCATTTTCGGTATATATCATCTATAAGGTGTAGGATTTCCGTTTCGATGCTGTTTTAATTGTGCAATTGAGATATTGTATATTTTATATATTATGTATACACCTGACAGTTGAGTTTAAACACTTTTTAATGCATTCGCCGATAGACAATAAGAACATACGTCAAACATGATGAATAACATTCAATATATTATTGGAAACCAGTGAATCGTAATAATTAACCCTTCGTCCAAAATATATAAATTAACGTTCTATCTGATCATTAAATTTATTTTGCCTAAATCTAGATAGGTCTACACATGGATATGCGTTTAGCGTCCGATAATCACACCCGTTTTTCCATAGACAACAAGAGGAATATATTCTATTAATTTCTGTCGTTTATCGGATCCGTAAATCGGACGAGTCGCATCCATGTGTATACCCAGCTTTACTCATCAAGAACTAGATAACCAGAAAATGTGTGAAAAAATTCTCATAATTTTTCAAGATATCCTTAAGACAAACACTTAAAACTCGCCGAACTTTCTGGAAAAGGCATAATTGCAACAAACCATGAAGTAAGCTACTCCCAGATAATCGAGCCAGCGATAATCCCAGTCGTGTTAAATGCGGTAGGTGAATTTGAATAATCCTTATCCTTTTAATCATCGGCAACATTCTTCGGAAAAAATTGCGAAATACGTCCGAGAAATCGCAATATATACAATATGAATATTAAGCAATGTTATATATCTTATAGATCGCGTGTCCCGCACCGATGCCGCCTGAGTCCAGACAGCTAGCATCTGCGAATAGCTCTACACACAGTTAGCGCTGAAATAGCCGTCACCCCGAGTAAAAGAGATGTGTAGAATTTTCAGTAGTACTAGCACAATCATTACTAATTAACGATTCTCCCCCGCTTTCCCTCGAAGCGACCCGCCGCCGCAATATTCGTTATTTTCATTGGAATTGAGAGGAACTAGCATCATCAGGAACTTCATTAAAGCGGCTGTGTATATACGACGACAAATGTCAAGGTTAATCGGTGAATCGAGTATAATATGTCAAGTAATATAGAAAAACTTCAGTATCATTTGCATATGTGAGGAAATAACGCGTTTTAGACATATATATATTTTGATATTCAAGTACTATATCATTGAAGATTAAGAGTTATGCGGTTATAAAATTGGCTCGATAAAGTGACATTTGAAATGATTTTTGAGGGAATCGATAGATTTGCCGGTTGTGAATTTCGTGAAGAATTTCAATGCAAATTTTAGTAAGGTTTCTTCACCGATGTTATTTAGAACTACTTTGATTAACATCTCAGCAAGTAGTATGTAAGTTTGTTTAATTCTAACAATTTAGCTTTACGGCACCCATTAGCATATTTTTCATGTTTTGGACTGCAAAATAGTTATTTTCATGGAAATTGAAGGCTGAAGACTGAAGTGGCCAGGCTGCCGCCGAGATAGATAAAGTATGGGGTTGTACGAACCTCTACAAGTTGATAGGTGTACTACGGTAAGTTATGCGACATCAGTCGTATGGTAAAGTCACATGGGAGATCATCCTAAACGTGTCCGGCGTATTAAATACATAATGTGTGAAACAAATTGATGATCGGATATCAAAGGCGAACAGCAGAGGTGCATTTCATTAACGTGATGAAATTCTGTCTGATTCCATCAATCATACAGGATTCGTATAAAATTAGAAGGTAAAAACGATTATCCAAAATGAGAGCGAATCAGCATTTATTTCAGATTTTCACATTAGATTTTAGATCCCCGATTCCAACTTCTAAACTCAGCAGATGTATCAGAATAGGTTGACCAGTGTAAGCGAAACCCTCCTTATCAAAACTCGTCAGAGTATCTGAATGTTGATTGCTCTAAACTACCACATTGACCCGGGAATTAATTGCAGCGGAGATTCTCCAACCCAAAATTCGGTCCTAGCTATTCGGTCCAGTTTCAAGTAAAAAAGCAAAAAGTTAGGATCATCGATAGCCAATATTTACTTAAACGAGTGTAAGTGAAAGTTTTGTCCACGGAATGTAACTGAAACCCTAACTGAACGAGGCATGATATTGTCACAAGTAAGTGTTATCTTACATGTATATTATATCCATAAAACGCAAGAACTGAGATATAACGATATAGAAACTACTCGGTGATAAAAGACAATGCTGCATGAGTTATTGTTTAGTTAAGATCGTCCGTAATTCGTCATCGGAACGTGATTGGACTGCCAACCTCAATAAAAAAACAGATTTACCCAGACATACAGTATCGTAATGTGATAACCTGTCAATAACTCGTTAAAATATTGCGGCGAATGATTCCGAGAATCTCTACGAAAGGTGATTCAAATTGAGTCTATCAGTATCCTTCGTGTAGGTATTTATGGATTATCACGATTAATCCGTGGCCTATCATCGGATATAAATAGATATCTCACAAACATTGATGTCCTTTTTACGAGGAAAATTTGTGTGATATATATTTTATTTTTCCTATCCATATTCAGTAAAACACTGATGTATTAGGTTTTTGGATCTTAGATTTCATTTCTGCTAATAAGGAAAATATTTTTGAGTAATTTTGGTCATTTCAGAATAATTTAGATTAAATTTATTGGCCACACTTCGGAGCTCTGGTAGCATACGTGTTTTTGTTTGTGTTCCTTTTTTTATTTAAATTTTATTAGGTGTTTATCGTTATTGTGAAAATCCAATAATGTTTCGATATATATATATATATATATTTATTACGGAGCAATAAAGTAATTGAATTGAATAAGTTCCAAGTGGGCCTTTGTCCTATTATGAGTGACATTTTCCGAAAAGAAATGTAAAATATTGAGGATAAATGGTTTAAAGAAAATGGATGATTACCGTACAACTGCGAGGCTGGGCAGACGTTTCATTTACCCAACGAAGGACAATTTGATAAAAGCATTCCTTTAAACATTTATTATATATATTATATCAATTCCGTCGAGAAAATGTACATGTATATCAACATTTTAACGAGTAAAAACATCGATTTTTTTTAAAACTTATCAAAAGTATTTGCATTCATCTTAATGTAAATTTCATCGGGAAAATATTGACATTAGGAAACGTTTTAAAATCAAGTTGAATACAAGCACCGGGGAATGTATTAACACAATAAGAAAGAACGATGGTCGAACATACACATACCTGACGAGTTTCGAATGGTATAACGTATTCAAAATATCATCGTATTCAGAGATTGATAAAAAAATGACAGAAATATGAGGAATTGTTGAAAAGGAAGGTCTTACAATGTAATTTCGATTCTAAATTAGGAAAAATGAAAAAAGTTAACTACTGGATAAGAACAGGGAAATGGTATAAAAGTACCTGCCGAGTTTCGAATCCGGGTCACCTACACAACAAGTCTGGTAACCAAGGCCAATAGGATGAGTATTACTTGGTTAGTGGTTACAGCTCGAGATCTCTAATGCCTAACAGCCATCTTTTTTCATTCGAACACTTACAGATTTCTTCTCCAAAAGACTCATCGCAGACTCCAGACTCGTACTTGTATGCCCGAACAGCATCGATCAAAGCGTTCACTCTAGGCATAATACCGACCAGCGAGTTAAGCCCGGCTTTAGGCTGAACTAATTAACGATGCAAATCTAAAGCAATACTTACCGTTTATGATAAAGCTATTATTCAGCAAATCATACATTGCATGTCATCCCGATATAAAATATCGTATATGTTAGGGAATCCGATGGCTAGTCATAGCACTTATTACACACATTACTGATTAATAAAGCCTATTTTTCATGATACTATTAAATGCTTTGTATTTTTAATGATTGATTTGAAGCAGATGCAACAGTGGGGCCTGTTTCGAGTTCGAATTTATCGAATAAAATTTTCACCCACAGGCAGCCACGAATCAACAGCTGATTAAACATATATACCAATAAAACAATGCATTGACAAATGAAAACACTATCGTAGCATAATAGAGCCCAACGCATATTACAGAGTGGATCTTCCAGGCCATATGCCTCTGTCATAATCAATGGATAACTATATTCATTCGAATTCGAAGATGTTCATGGTGACTATCTATAAATCTATAAGACAATGGATGAGTGTGAGAAACAGCCAAAAATGAAATATCCGGGTAACATAGCGATAAGTACCCGAAAATGAAATCGACGTTGAGGAAAACGCAACTCATTCCGATGAATATATAAATTAATTAATTAAAATTAACCAAAATCAGAAACCCTGAGCAATAAGCCTAGCGGTTTAGTGCAATGACAAATTCTTTCATCCAGTACAGATTATGAGTAAACATTGTTGACTCTAAATAGATCCTTTCAAATAAATATTCCAATATGAAAATATTTTTTTTGCATTGGAAACTCCCATGAGTGCAAACCAGATTCAAAACCTTCAAAACATGAGGACGAATGCATTATCCTCAGATAAGGGTGTGTAGCATAATTTGACAAAGTGGAATTTGACATAGTGGAAGACACCGAATTTATTGCCGACAAGTCAATATCTTGTCTTTATATGAATTGAGACACCTTTCAGTTCATGTTTGGGAATGCGATACGAAAAGTTGGGAAGGTAAGAAGCTTGGCAACTTCTCATTGATGAGGAATGTATACAAAGCAAGATTGTCAAAATCTGACACCCTAATCAAAAGTAACCCGAAAATAAATCATGGGGCATGGATTATTCACAATGGTTGGAAATAAAAATATCTAAATTAAATCGTAATACGATGACAGGTTTTAGATAGAATACGGTATTCCGTTTCAATCGTAAACTAACACATTATTCTAGCTTTATTGTCGGGTCAAAACGGGGTACGAGAATTATTGGTTATAGTAATGATTTAGTTTCACTTTCTAGTATAATTTCACGTATGGATAACGGTGTGGCTTTTTAAAAACAACGGATGCTGAGAGGAGAAGACAACTAAAAAGATTTTTATTAGGTAGTTTTCCAGTTTTTAAATTTTCAAGATGAAATTTTCTAGGGGAGAAAAATGTTCCACGGATGCTTTCTAAATTGATTTAAGTTGATAATATAGACCAAAATGTGAATGCGTTTTCATGCTATGTAGAGATTGGCGCAAACTCTTTAAGCATCGGGGTCATTAAGATATTTCAATCATTTTTAGAATCTTACCAATTTCTGCCTCTAAATACGCCTGTATACATGTCGTATCTATGAGAGATGAATATTTTCGTCTGTTATTGTTCAGTCCATCCTCCTCTATCTCGAGATCATCGATGCTAGTTAAATGTTTGAGATCATTTCCGATTTCTTTTCCCGGTGGGTTGATATTATCTGTTTTTATTACACTCTGGAACAAATTGTCCAGTTTGTCGCTGTGATAACTAGGCTGGATTTGAGACGATGTTACCCGTGGCCAGGTATCATGAAGCCTACTATATTGAACACTATTCGACTCTTCTCTACCAATTCTTCCATCGCATTGGTCTAATACCTGATTGATACCGGGTCGTTGTTTGCGATCGGTTTCACTGCGACCTAACGCCGTATTTCTGCCACCACCCTGTATACGCCTACCTCTAGCTGCCCCTACTGATAACGCCTTCGGAACGTGATTCCGTAAAGTTCCTTTTCCCGCCACCTCATCGTTAATCCCTTGCTCTTTTTCGGTTGAAAATCGGCTATTTTTACTTTCAGCATTTTGTTCTTCAGTAGTCGCTGGGTAATTTTTCGGATGGAACAGGTTTAAATTATTTGCACGCACCGATATACCGTGAATAGATAACCCATCGTTGCTGTTATATCGCGTAAGATCGGGTCGCTGTAATTTTCCGTCCTCGGTACGTTCCAGATACGTCTCAGGTTTTTCCGATTTATGCTTATAGATATCTTTGATCCTGTATCCTTTTGATTTTCGATTGAATCTGTACATAATTCACCCACCCGATGAGAACGTGGCTCGATGTCACTTCGTCCTTCCTCAAACGGAGCGTACATTCCAAATTTTCCGCAATACGTTCGACACACCTTGATATTGTGTAAATACGAAGTTAGGCGGGCACCAGTTTTTTTTTTCGAAAAAAATTATTGTATACTGTGCGCAGTTCGTCACAAAACCCAGTCTAGACAATAACTAGTGCGTGAATGGGGTGACATTCCAAGTTTAAAAACTATGCACTTACGACCGGGACGAACGGCCGCGACTCTTCATAATAAACACTAGCTCCGATATCCACACGATATCGTAAGATAAAACGCGCAACACGGAGGGCTTCGTTATTTCTTTTACACATTGCACATACATATACATACACACATCTGCTATTATAGTGATTTTTATCAATAATAATTTGAGTCCCTCTTGAATTGTCGATCGAACGATGCACTTCAGCCATGTGCGTGCCCTTATTTCAAAGCATTTTCACGTATTATATTTATATACCAATCGGTGGCCCGTAGAAAGTGAGCCGCTGCGTGAGCTATATATCTAACAGTACTAAAAACTTCGCCTTAACAGGTATGAGGGTATTTTTAAAGCACTCAGAAATGAAAATAAGGTGACAACTCCTTATTAGTCGAATAATAGAATTACCGGTCACACTATATGTTTTAATATACGGGAGCTATATTATTATGTATTGAATGAAAATTGTCTTCGAGATGACAAGTGAACGACGAGCACCAGACTTAGCAAGCTGTTGCATCAATGTAAATATATAACCGAGAGGACGCCAGCTGTAAAGACGAGATAACACTGTCTTCATCTCAGAAATATCATCGGTATTTCCGTGAGAAACGACTGTGTGACTTCTCCAGAAACAGACAACATGCCACTAAAAGCAAGAAGTGCCAGTATTTTCTTTACACGCAAAATGGATTCATCAAAAAATGAAATGATGAGTGCTATCCAATATTTCTCATATCCCCAATTATAGAATTTTTAGTGGAAGAAATATGCGTCCACCAACTGCGCCGTAATCGTAGGGAAAATGTCAAATAAAATCTTCCACTCGTGGTAGGTGAGTGAAGGAGAACACCCTCATAGAAAATATTGTTCTCACCTATCACTCGTGGTAGATTCTTTATGTCCTGTTAATAATAATAATATAACATGTCTGTAAATTAACATTATTTTGAATCTATCAATTAAAAGCACCTCTACATAGCTCATTGAGGGTCAAATGTCGATAACAGATAAAATATGCTACATAAAATCTGGAATTCATCGACTTTCGATAGCCATAATTCATTTTCTCTAATGGGGACAGTAAATTAAAAAATGAAGACGATGTTTCAGCGAGTGTTTCAGCTAGATCGAAATTCTTCTTGAATGTGACGTAACACCCACATGGATGATGACGTCAGACTACATTTATTACCGACGATTACCAAATGATGCACGTCAGAGTGTAGACGGATATGATCACAGTTTCTCGTTAAAGTTATTGCCACATATAGTCAGAAATAGATCGTAAAAAGAGGTGTTTCGAGGTTGGCTGCCGTGTGAGCTGTATGTGTATCTACCATAGAAATATCAAGGAACTAGAAGTGGCCAGTTCTCAATGTTAGCCTGGGACAAATTATTCTATCATTGAGACCATTGACCATTAATATTAATAATGTATGTCCTTCTTATAAAATAATCTAAAATTTCGACTCATGAATTATTTCTCTCTGAAAACCGTAGAAAATTTCCCGTTGTAAATTCGTCAATTTCTTATATTAACAGACCTTCTTTTATGCTAGTTAAATGCAGCCAATTATTACGGGAGAGTATAACCAAGCAGCTAATTAGGTGATTGAGTTAATATAATTAATCTAATTTACCTTCATCAGGCGTCAACGCATCAGCGGTTGATGTCGCTTTTGTGGGCGTCTTATAATTCCACTTTCGTTCCCAAGACATTGTTACACTTCCTATTGCAATAACCCAGTCATATGTGTCAGCGGCTGATGCCTTGAATGACTAATTCAATGATTACTTCAAGTTTTGGTTTAGTTTAATAGTAAACGATTTTACAAGTGATTATAGATAACGAATCACCTAGTGAAAGTTCTTATTATCTGGTGCGGATTTCCCTTGAGTTCATTTTTTGGATAAAGTTCGAATGGATAGAACACCATTTGAAAACGTAAGACAAGGATCGTCCATTAGAATTCAGGGTGTGACAAACTACTGTTATTACTTGCGTCACAAAAATTTCTCTTATAACGAACGACCTCCAAATTATTACCGTATTCACAGATAAATTCCTAGATAAGTCCGAACCAATTTTTTTCACATTCGTCACATTCTGACTAAATCGTGTATAATTCTAAATTTCGATAACATTCAACGCTGTCCAAAATGTTTTGTTACTTTCTATTGAAGTCACATTTCTCGGCGTAAATTTCATACAAAGGGCTTGATA
>JAYMFW010046444.1:0-11307 GCA_036785005.1 Tubulanus punctatus | reverse complement strand
CTGTCTTACCCCGCGTTCGAGGGTAAATGGATCCGTCAGATAACCATTACTTTTGATAATAGAGCGTGGGTTTATGTAGCACATCTTGATGTAGTTAATTATATTTTCACCAAATCACAGAACATTCAACTGGTTTTCAAAATTAAACAGTCAACATTCAAAATACACCTAACATTGTATACACGTTAAGCTTCCTCTATCATGACGGTGTTTAAAAATGAGAGTCTAATTTTAACGCTCTAAAGCAAGCAAACGGGGACCCCAAAAATAAATCCAACAAATGGCTTTAGTGAAAAATATTTTGTCCAACATTTTGGTGGAAGTTTCGTAAAGATCGGTTAAGAATTGAAAGCTGAATAAATCATTTTTAAGAAATCTGTCCGTTATGATAATAGTAATAAGTAAGAAAAAGAAAAAACACGGGAATAACAAGAGATAAAAATAAAAACACGCCAATAGCAATAGGGTGTTCTGTCGTAAATAGAAAACCCTAAAAATATATATTGCTAAGTACAGAGAATAAACGATCGGCGATTCCGTAATCCAACTTACTAATAAAAGGCCTAACTTCCTGCACTTCGGGGTTATTTCGCGAAGTCATCTGCATCGGAAAGAAACGGCTGTAATACATATTTCAGGCGTCTACATGCCGGCGCTCACTGACGGGGAGGGGAAGGGGATGGCATCTCGCGTTAAACGCTGCGGGATGCGCACGTTTTTTTTCCGGGAAATTCTTCCATGATATCAATAACATAGATCCAGAAGACATCTGTGATATTTAGGCTTTTTATAAAGCAAAGGACAACGTACGATTTGGGTGCCTGATATATTTCAAAAAAGAAAATGTCACGTTCGGGTCGCTCAAGATCATCCTCGGGTAGGTTACGTTTTCCCTTAGCTATCGGCATGGTTTTTCAGTAAAATGTAGCGCGTGTGGTGAATGTCACCTTTACTGAGCATGCGCAGTGAGATAAATCGCCGCTGAAAACGCGCTGAATAACTACAAAAGTAATTTCGAGCGATGACGCGGCAGCGAACGCGAGTCGTTTTCTACCGCGCGTCTCTGGTGTGACCATTGATTTTGTGTTTGCGGGCGGTGAACGCACGTCGTTTTTCACCGTCGCTGTTTTGGTGTGAACGGGCCTTATCTTGAAATGTCTCATTTGAACATATAAGGTGACATTTACAGACGTACGCGTTAGGCTAGCTTCTAGTTAGGCTAAATGCCTTTCGTAGAATGATTCCTTCACATTGCTTTGATTCTACATCGATTGAAGTGTTGAGTTGCGATTTTCTTGAATTTATCGTTTGTAAAGCAATAAATGAAAAAATTCACGGACGAATCGACGATAGAAAACGCCAGCGATATTTTACGCAGTACCATACTATCAATATCTATCCGTATCTCACCCAAAAATCTCATGCGGTCTATAAAACCGAAACCTTCGCAGAAAATGTAGACGCCAATAACAACGAGAACCATGCGCAAAACTTTTCGTTCTTTACCGACGTGGTCAGTGATTCCTAATTGCGAACGGCGAGTAATTTTATGGAAAAATATCGCGAAAACAAGTAGTACGTAGGTCAATACCAAAGTAATTATAGGCGTTAGTACCGTGGCGTACATGTAAAGGGTTTCATCGGCAAACTTGTATGTCCATAAATATCGAATCCTATGAGGTACATAACGGGTCAGAGATCTACGTACTGATATGTAAGGCCAGATTTTAGGGCATCCGAGATATCCGATGTGATTCCCAGGCAGAAAATGGATGAAGTACCCGCCAAAGGCTAGAACATTAACAACGAACAATGCAAATATCGACAGAAATTTCTTCGGCAGAGTTCTGGACGATATCGGAAAAAGAACGACCACCAACCGTTCCAGACTGAGAATAACCGTGCACCAGTTACGACTCATTTGAAAAATGTAAAAGAAGGGTAGTCCGACGTTGATGAACCCGACGCCGAAAACCCAGTCATCGATTCTGAAAAGGATATCGCCTAAAACCGTGAAGATGTACAGCGTTCGAAGTGGGTAAATTATGAAAGCGGCGATCATGAATAGGAGATCGTTTACGGCTAGAATTTTGACGAGGAAATACGATTCGTCTTTGATTTTATTCAGAATGAAGATCGTGAATACATTCAAGACGATGCCGAGAACCGAAGCGGGTAGATATACACCGAGGTACATCAATACGCTGAATCTGTAGTCCCAACGAATAGGGTGCCGTCGCCTGACAGCTTGACACCAGCTTACAGTCGGTTGCATCGTTGTTACCATCAGGCTTCCATTATAGTTTGTTTGCATCTTAGAATTCTATTTGTCAATCTCCCAACATCGAACATAGATAAATTATGTATAATATATACAGGATTTTAAAATGAATTTATTGTTTGAAAGGCCTGCACAAATGATAAATGCTCCGCGTGTCAATTATTGATAAATTTCTGCTAATGAAATGATGGATTCCAATGATTATCGACTGATTATTTTCATTTTTATAAAATGTTGCCCCTAATCAAAACGCGGAAGAAAATCATTGGGCTGATTTTACAAAAAAAGATGACGACAGCAGATTTTTTCTTAATGTATGGCATCCTGTTCTGTTGGTTTGTGTCGGCGCTTTTCGACAGGTAAGAAACTCGTACAGAGGTGTAGGGTTCCTATGGATCAGGAAAATCAGGGAAAGTAAAGAAAAATGATATTTTTTTATCATGCAGTGCAATTCAGGGAAATTCTGACAAATTTTATTGAAGTCAGGGGAAAATCAGTGAATTTTGAAAATAGCTGTGTTGCAAAATCTGTTCATTCACTCCATTAGTACCCTCGACCACCGTCGATTGTCGCACCCCATTACTCATAACTACAAATACTGCTCAACCCCTATTATTGTGTTACTTACCGCTGTGGAATTGGGCAAAAAACATTTTTGGACACTGACCCCAAACTATGGGCCCAAAGCTGGAGGACCCTGCGTATATAATAAATATAGAATCTACCACGAGTGGTAGCTGGGGAATAGATTTTCTGCTGACGAGTGAGGATTATTCTCCTTCACGGGGCTCTGCCGAAAGAGAATAGGCGGCGAATATGAAGAAAAACTGTTTGGCCTGCTTTCTTTATGAATCTGTAATATTGTCATATGAAAACCGTGCGCCTATCGTAAAATTAAGTGGATAATTTGAGGATTGGGAAACTCTTCAACAAGCCTCGAATCTCCATACATGTATGTAATTTACCGACATTCCAAGCCAGGTAAAGTATCATGTGAGGCGCTATAGGTATTCAAACAAAAACGGCATAGTGACCATGAATAAAACATGTTTATTGGTTCTTGAATTTTTCAATAAATAGTTGGATGAAATTCTCGATCCTTTGAAATGGCATAATCGGCCAAAACATCGAGAGGAAAATATACAATATAATAACTGTCGAGAACCAGCATAGACAAACCATTTTCAAGTTTCTATCCGCCATTTTTCACGGCTTGGCTATTTACCAAGTTAATGCCAGATTACCGATTTATTTCATTTTGATATTAGCGATACGCCGTGCCATTTCCATATCGCTATTGCTCACGATTCTTTAACTAAATTGTAGATTTTCAAGTATCGAAGACCTTGGTAACTCAAATTTTTAATAATACAAATTATTAAAATATTCGTGTGGTGATTTAAAAATATTTTCGCCTCTCGTGTGCGCCGTGATATTCTTAGTAGTAACTATATGAAATTAGTAGTAACTATATGAAATCTAAACTCCGCCCGCAGTGGTTTCATTTCTCCACTACATTACGAAATACAAACCACTGCGAGCATCGCGTCATTTACATCGATCGAACAATAGGCGTCGTAAAAGTGCAAATTTGTCGTGGCATCGTGAAGCTGATTGGCTACAACATTCACAAGATTATTTCAAAATAGCGCTGCCCATGAATTTTTACCGTAACGCGTTGATTGGTCAGATACTTTATCAATCATTGGATGCCAAAAGTTATTTCGGTCGATACGATGTAAGGGGCCATCCATAAAGTACGTACGCTCGGAGGGGGAGGGGGTCACGCCAAAAGCGTACAGCCTATGCCAAAGCATTATGCCAAAAGCATTCAGGAGCGTACAGGGGGAGGTATCTAAATTTTACCTATTTTGTGCGTACGTACTTTATGGATGGCCCCTACGAGAAGTGCAGGCCCGTAGGGTGAGGGGTTGCTGAAGCACCCCTCCCTCCCCAAAAAAATTCAGAATTCTACCCTTACGAAAAATTTAAAAAAGGGAACTTTTGAGATTTTCGAATGGTTAGAACATAATAAAATAATCTTAAATTGTGTTTTAAGAAAATCCGACTAAAAAGATGTAAAATTTTTAAATTCAGACCCCGCAAATGCCTCGCCGTTTATGCGCTCGCTCATTTCACGTCGAAAAAAGTTCCACTTTAGGAATTATGCACCCCCCCCCCCAAATTTCACCCACCCCACGGACCTGAAGTGGCTGGCAATCTGGGTCTGGTCCGAAACTGATTCAATTTAGAAGATGATTTTATTAGGTTCAATTTCTCTAAAAGTATTGATATTTTACACTTCATCGAATTTGTTTTGTCACAGATTGGATTGATCAAATGAATGAAAGCTTTATGGCCAAGAAAGTAAGAACAATAAAAAGGTTCAAGAAACTAATCACATTTGGAGTCTTGTATTTTTCATACATTATGAAAATGCCAAAATTAGATTGTTCAACCTGGGCAACCCAAGGGAGCTAAGAAGCTGGCTACAGTTATATATTAATTATGTAAATATTGTTGTGGCAGGATGGATACATATCTTTAACTATAGTGGATTAATGACACTCAATGAAGCCTATCTATTCCCGAAACATTAACAAGATATCAAAATCATCTGGATAAATCGCATGTAAGACTAAATTATTGCAAAGGACCTAATTTACTAATTATTCCAAATGATATGGTTTTAAAAATAAACAATATAATTGGTTATAACAATCTAATTAAAACAGCAACAATTGATAATTCTTTTGATATCAATGATATAAATAAACAAATTATAACACTTCCCAAATAAATGGAAAGAAATAAAATAAAAAAGAAATTATTAACAATAGAAACTAAAATAGTTATAGCAAATGATATGCAATCAGTAATGACCAACCCATCAATGGCCAACCCAACAATGACAACCCCGGAATATAGCTGAAAAGCAGCGATGAAGAGTTTTCTCCACATTCAGCATTTCTATCAATATTAAATTCATTACAAATTTGATGATATTTTGCTAAATTTACATTATTTTTCATGTCATTGAAGGACTTACCACCAGGTAACGGACATTCTAATTCATTTAATATTTACTTTGTATGAAAATAAGTACGGAGCCTAAATAAGCTTGATATTAATGGATGTGAAGATGTATTTAAATGATCATTCCAAGATATACCACAACCTGTTGTTGCACAATATACTGCAAAATTTAACTGATTCTGCCAGTATTTCATTTTAAACTTTTATCTGCAGTTTTGAAACTCTTGAAGATTTGGCTATTTTATTGAGTAAATATCAAATATATTTTTCATCTTTATATTGAAAGAATGTCTTTCTGTAACATTTAAATCTAGATTTGTTAAGGCGTTTAATACTTCATTCCTGTAATATTCCATTAAAATTTGTAGCAGGAATATTGTATTTGGTATTTTTGTTATACTGAAATGTGTCTGGGAAACCTTCTCCCGTTTAGATGGGAGAAAAAATAAAAAAGAGTATCGATTCTATATTAATACAAAAAAAACTATCTAATCAAGAATCACATGATATAAAGATACAATTTAAAAATTGTGTTGATATGAAATTAGTTAATGTTAGTTTATGTTATTCCTTTTATAATATTACAAAAATTAGTATATAATGAAGATAGAAAGCTTGGGCGAACTATATATGCGAGACCAGGATTATATTCACTTAAAACATTAGCATAAGAAATAAATGAGAAAACTAATACTACTAGGTTCACAGCAGAGTGAAAAATACATTTGAATCAAGAATCAATAAAAGTTCAACTACCAAAAAGCTAAGGATTAAAGCAAATCATCCTCATGAATTTAAATTTATGCTTTCACAAGAAATTGCTGATCTTCTAGATGTTGAAGCAGATGTGGTGTAATTATTAAAAAAATGGAACTTCACATATAATTCCATACTCTCACTTTTATATATATTCTAATTTATTTGATCCTCATTATAATAAAGAAATAAATGAAAATACAAGTGAATCAAGTTCATTATTAAGTATTTTACCATTGAGAAATGTTTAAGAATTTGGTACACAACTAAATTGTAGTCTTATTGATTGTAAGTATATTCCTTGTGTTTCAAAATTTAATTCAGAAAAATTTCAAATAAGAGACCAAAATATTAATTAATTTATTTAAATAATTTTCCTGTAGTATATGAATTTATTGTAAGATGTAGAGAGTAAATTTTACTTATATATAAATAATGCATATAACTGTGGGTCCTTCACCATCAGGTTTTGATTTCAAAAAAGAAAAGTATGAAAAAGTTAAACTAAATGTTATTATGCTTGATATTAAAAACTATTCATTCTATTGAACTACAGTGTATAAAAAAGATGAAATAAATTTAGATGATATCATTACCAGAATTCATCATGTTATTTCTTTTAATGATTTTTCATTAGATGATATAAAGATGATATTACTGAACACATAAAACCAAGATTATAGAAAATAGGTGACGAACATACTGTGACCCTGTCATGTTTATTTTGTTTTATATTTATTTTACCTGTTTTAGTAAAACATATTGTTATATAGATTCTGATTACTTATCACTTATGATTACTTATTAGGGTCATACTACAAGAAGTACAAGTAAAGCCATTAGTAAAAGAAGACACTTTTTAATAGAATGTAATTTTTCCTGATTAAATCGCAGATCAAAAGTGGGTAATCAATAACTTGTATAATGGTGGGTTAATAAGTATTGGTACAATCGTTTATAATATGTTACTTGAAAAAGTATTTAAGATGAATGTGAATATTGATAAATTAGATGTAAATGATATTTTGAAATTAATTTTACCAGTTACTTTATCTTATCTAGCAATTCGATAATTAGAACAACAAAAATATATACCAACAGATGTTTAAGTAATTTCTTACTAATATTATTAATTTTTGCAATATGAATGGCATATGCAGTAATAAGTGTTGATGGAACAGCTGTTGTTAATGCTTTACCTTTTACTGGCGGTGGATATCTTTTTAATCTTTTGAATGAAAACGGTTCATTAATAGAACAAAAAAGACATACTCTAGCTCTTGAAAAATTAAATGAAGCATCACTAGAATATAAATGAACAAAGAAAAATTATTCTGATTTCATAAATAAACAGTTATATAATCGAAACATATCGCATAGAGATTATCAATCAGTTGATGAAGCTATGACATTATATAATGCTTTTACACAGAATAAAAAGATGTATCTACCAAATAAACCTAAACTATAAGATTTTTATACACCTAGGAATAAGCAAAAGAAATACAAAATAATTTGGATATTGGGTGGTACTATTTTAGTAATCTTTGTTGCTTGTAAATTAAATTAATATGATGTTAACTGTTAATTAGTGATCATATAATTATGGATAGAATGATAATTTATGTAAATATTTAAACTATCTTTATATGTTTTTTTCTGGGTATAGTAATTGTAGAATTAAGATTTGAGACCAGTGGTAACGAGGAAAAAGTGAAATGAAAATGGGTAAAAAAAACTGCATTTACTGGTGGCGGGCGCTGCCTGTCACCTGTAAATATTGTTGTTTTTCTTCTTTTTTGTCTTCACTCGTTCCTCGTTACCCTGGTCTCAAATCCTAATTTTACAATTACTAGTAGATATTCAATTCAGCTCATTTGACTCCAAAAGGCAGAAATGATCACCTACTGAAATCAGAAGTTACTGTAAAAAATGGCACTATTTACTCACTTAATCCGTTAAATGGGTCATAAAACCTCAATTACTAAGGGAAAGATTTTACGATAACGTAGCCCGGGCTGCTTCCAGCATTCTATTGTATTTAAATGCATTTGACATTTGTAAAGTACATTTTAGAGAGTTTTTATCAAGAGCGTTTATAACCCATGCGAGACGGGTTTGTTTACAGCAACAATGTACAGCAAGCTACAGGGTCTCAAAACGAGGCTCATATTTGACCTGATACTATCAAAAACTCGTTCGTTTGTTAACTGAATCAGAAATCTCTGATTTATCTGCTATTTTCCCGCCATCCTGACTAAAACAATTTTCCAAAGACTGCATATTTCGGGATTTTGAATATGTTGTAATGGTCAGAATACTACGTTTGAGACCAAAAAGTTTAGTAGGTCACCGACCTGATACCCCTTGAATCTGTCCATGTATAAAATAGACAGAATTGAGCCATTTCTTGGAGTAAATGGTCCATTTACTCCAAGGTTATTCCTAAGCTTTGACTTACCTGAAATCGATTTCACCATTGTTATTATCATCCAATTGCTCAATTAATTGTTCCAGTTGCAAATCACTGAGTGGTATTTTAGCAACCTATCGAGGAAGGATATAAGAAACCGCCATCAGCCCCATATCTCTTAATACATCAAAGAGTTTCACTAAAAGTCACTCATTTTGCAAACCCCCAATTCAGGTTTATTGATTTGAATGAACTTGAAATGAAATTACGTCCGACCAGGTAAAAAGTTTCACATGGCTACAGACCTGGCTATTCAATATTTTAAAATAAGTACCGAAAGTAAAATCAAGACGAGGTGTGTTAGAGCGTAAATCCCACAATCGACAAATTTAGAATTTGAAATATTCGATTTATTTTTGTCACAACGTTTCGGCTAGTGTACTCAATATAATAATATTTATTTCATTTCACCTGATGATGGCAGTGAGTACACTAGCCGAAACGTTGTGACAAAAATAAATTTATCAGTTTATCATCGATATAAGACGAGGTGTGTTACATTACCTTGACACCTTTTCTGAACTCATCTAGGGTGACTGTCCAGTTTCCATCCCGATCAAATTCTTTGAACAGATCCATAACGCGAAAGTTATTTTCTCTCATGTACTCAATGAGTAGTCGAAGTGGATTTCCCAACCAGGCGTCTTTCTCGAGAACTTTCTTACCGTATGGATCGTTGTGAAAAACTGATCGACTGAATAACGCTACGAAGTTTGGATTCTTAACTTGTATCTCACACATTAGCAGCATTCCTTTTTGTGCAACTTCTGTATCCTATTCATTTAGATAATGAAGAGAAAAACTTGGTTTTAGTCATAATTTTTTTCTGTCAGATAATTTTCAGTCTTTCATTTGATGTTGATCTTTAATTCATTTTTAAATTCTAAATAAGTAATCCCTCAAATTAACGGTAAACCCGGAATTTTTCACAAATTGGTTGAACGTTGAAAATGAAATACCGTGAATTCAATCAGCTGCAGATTGCTTGTCAAAAACTTAGCGACAACTTCAAGAAGTTTCTCTGCTGCACTAGTACCTATTGAATTTTGGTTCACCTAGAATAGCAATATTAATGTTGATATGAGCTTAGGGTAAATTTTTGCGAGTTGAAAAACACCGATTACCGATGCTGCATGGAACTTTAATAGAACATTAGGGAACGTTATCTGATAGATAATTCCATTTTTGGACTGAAAAAATTTTTAATTTCCCTTATTTATGATTTATGTTTTTATGTTCCTTTCTAATTAAGGAAAGTTTTATTTTTTAATGTAAATAGATCTCCTTTACACTGTCGTTTATTTCAAATGTTTTAGGAGGATTTTTTTCAATATAAAAAATGCTTCTGGAACCTTCTGTGTACAACATGGACGTTTATATAACGTATTTTTGGAATATTCGAAAATAACGTTCAAATAACGTAACAAAGTTAAACATTAAAGCATTCTTTGAATGATCTGTGAACGTTCCTGAGTAACCTTCTTATGTTCGAAAGTTACCTAAATCTATCGTTTTTAGAACTTTATTTTGCTGACTGTGTAGTAGCACATTGTCTACTTATTGTGACTGATTGCGACTGTACAAAGGCAACACGGTTTTGTGGTTGAGTGCTTCCGGTTTTGTATATTGATTGAAAATGGTCTGAAAGGTTTTGTATTCGGTTCAATTTGTGTGAATCTCAAATATTTCAAACCATATTTAATCAATGTTCCACTCAAATGATGCTGTACACTTCTAATGAATCAGGATGAAATGGTTCATGATTGAAAGCATTTACAAATATCAAGAATTTATTATATATTTACTCAATAAGCAATTAGTGTAATAAACACTGACAAGTCTATCTCATCCAAACTAGGCGATTAAAGATTCGAAAGTTATAACATTAAATAGCTGTATACCCGTGAAGATCATGAGTAAAGATAATTCTACTTTTAACCTACGGGTCCCGTTCATTTACTAGATAAGACCTACGCATAGTAGTTTCCTTTCCCCCTCCACTAGTCGTTCACAAAATCAGCCACTTTTTCCTACTCAAATCATCATAGTACGGGTCTGACTTAACCCCTCTCACTCTCGTTCTGCGTACGTATTAAATAATAACCCTCTGTATTAATTTAGCGTATTTCTGGACATATAAGCGCACGGTGTGAAAGATGTTCGTAATTCTATTAATTTAGCATTTTGGTAGTAGTTTTAATTTCATATCAGTATAAAACACCAAAACTACAACAACTTATTTACTGTTTTCCAACATCATATGTGTTCGTTTATTCAACCGCTACTCACCAAGTACTAACTAATATACTTTACATTAATACATTGATGATTTTTTATATGACCGGCAAGTGCTGCCATCTGTTTTGTAGTTCCTGTTCAATCATGTGAGAAATGAAGCATGTTCAATAAATCCAGATCGTTTAGTTGCAGTTATATAGCGCATTTGAATTATTAATGCAGTCAATGTAATTGTATCTCCTTTGGAAAGGAGCATTGGTCCCACGAACCGGATGATATACTCTGAATTATGTATTTAAGTTAAAATTGTATAACAAGGCCATTTATTATCTTTTTGTCAAATTCTTCTATGTTTGAATATGTGTCACAAGTTCAGTCAACTATTATTAATTGCGTCTCACATATGATAAGTCACCTTTAATTTTTATTTTTACATATTTATCTGTGTTTGGACATCAACGTATGTTTGTTTGGTATCCTGGGTGACACTTTGTTTGTTTTGTATATATATATATATATATAT
>JAYMFW010046223.1:0-11313 GCA_036785005.1 Tubulanus punctatus | reverse complement strand
TTGGTAAACACAATTGATACCTAGTCACATCCATTGTATCCACTATATCTGATTCAGACATTGGTGACATCACTCGCATTGTATAATACAATAGATAATGTGGGTTTACCTATTGTGTGTACCAACCAATATGGTGTGACAAAACGTATGACGTCACCAATTTTGATCCACCAAAAAATGAATACAAGCCCACGCGGGTGAATAATCATCCCGTCGTTATGGAATCCGAACGACCTCCTTTGAAAATTGAGTTACGCTCATTTTTCAAGGAATTTTTATCGTCAGACATAATTTGCGCCGTTTTCAGGCCAGGAATACTCGGCGAACGCTTTTCCGTGCATCAAATCTTCAAAAGTTATCTTAGGGGAACCCCCTCACATTACTTCCGCCCTCGTTGCTTGCTCGCGTCGTTGCAGTAAAAGTTCCACCTTTAAGTTTTTGAATACGACCCGCCAATAGAAATGCGAAGTGACGCCATTGATAAGCCCCTTGTATAGAGGTGATAGCATTCTTTATTAATCAATAGAACATAAAACCACGAATTTGAGCGCGTATGTAATCAACGTTTAAATTGAATTCATTAAAACGATCGTAATTTCGCTTCGGTTTCATAGCGCACGCCGAATCGTAAAACATGAAGCTTTTATTATTGTGAAATTAACGACAAAACTATCGACCATGATATTGGATATTTATAAGATAAGGTACATGATAAAACAATATTCCAACAGTTTTATGGTGTATTTCGAGCCATATTCTTTCCATTTCTTATGGCCATTTATGCGCGCGCCACATAAGCATTTTCTTCTATAGATATAAGAACAGAATTACCCATAAGTTAAGGAAGTTTTATGGATAGGACCTGATGCTTTTCTGTTGAAAGTCATATTGGGCGTATGTGAGTCTTTGTTCAGTTATCAGCACTGATTTCGATTTCCAAATCTACAATATTAACCACGCACACGCAAGTGATAAATGAACAATTCCTGTACAGCTGATGCCAGAAACGCAATAACATCTAATATTTATATCATTATATGTACACCAGTGCGGGTACCAGGCAATAAGGTGACTGATTAGATATATGTATACTATTAGATTATTGCTAAAGCGCGTTGTTGACTTGACAGTTCATAATTCGTGTAAAAACCTACATTCGATATGCGTATGATTTTGATAAATTGCTATGGCGGCTTTGTTTCAGATTCATTTGAGAATTACGCACATGGTGTGTGTCTATTCTTTAGTAATAAATATTAGGCGATATGTTGTGTGATTTGTGATTTGTGATAATTACCGATATTTAACAGACGTTATCAATTATCAACGTCATTCAATGTGTCATTAATGTTTCGCAGCCAGCAGCTTTTTCGAGCATACCGTGTTGAAAAGTAATCAAATTATACTTTCTTTGGCTTTCGGCAGTTCATCGCGGCTGTCTCGATTATTTGTCAGCTGGCTTCACGTTCCATTAAACCTTCGCGCCAGGAGCGAATATTACTGTATTTTACTAATTTACCCTCCACTGCGGAGATTTTCAGAATATAATAGGACGACTGTACATATCACGTTGTGTAATAGAACACGTGTGAGCTTGAACTAGATCTACAGTTGTATGTGTCCGAATTCTCATTTGAGGAGGATGACCGATCACTGGTAATTTTGATACTTTTTTAAAGTTGAATGTTATAAGATACAGTACCTTTTAGTACGCCAGGCCTGCCAAAAAAGAATAAAAACCTGACGATGCACTTAGTTTTCTTTATGAAATACAATATATTGTTATGGCAAACGAAGCTATTGTTTTCTTGCCAAGGCGTGTGTTGCACAACATTCCATTATAAGTGGGTATTTGATGAAGCCGTCATTTTGAAAATTGACCCCTTCAGACTAAACTAGTCTAGTTCCTCCGTGACTATTCATAATCCTTGGCAGTGTTAAAGTCGCAAATACTGCAGGGTCGTAGCAGCATATACTAAGTGGGAAAACACTGACAGGAAAGCCGCGAAATACGATTAGAAATTGACTGCCGAAGGAGAAAAACTTGTTAATTTCGTTTGCGTTCTGGAGTGCGTCTTTTATAACCAGCTATCACGGAAATTTTTAAAAGGTGGTCCAGCCATAGCCGGACGGCCAGGCGGGCTACTACACACCTGTATTTATAGAATCTACAAGGAACATCTTCTGTGACTCGTTTCAGGTTTTTTTCCTAAGCCAAGTGAATGAGATTTAAACCAGTCAGTGCAGTGGGTGGACACATATTTCCGCAATAGGTTTCTCCCACTACAAGTGCCATAATTGAGAAAGAAGTGACTTTCGCCATGTTGGAGTTAACTATGTAAACATGAATTGGGTTTGGTTTACTGATTAAAACTGCAGCTGATGAATGATACGCATGTGTCTATAAACGCAATCTAAAATGTCTCGTTGTAACTCTACGTGACGTGAATGCTTCAGTTGATTCGATTTGCTTAAACGCTTAATTACCAGGCGGAGAGGGTCATTTTCGATGATTGTTTGTACAGAGTACGACTTGTTGACATGAGAATGGCGATTCTGCAAATTCATAAAAACAAATTAGATCCGATAGAGAACGTTCGCGGTGTAGATCATAATGCATTTTTATCATGTCTTGGATCGTTTGCACGAAGCCCGTGTTTGTTACCACCGTGGTTATGTTTGTCAGGAGACTTGCAGTCCATTCCAAGGTCCAAGGTTGAAATGTGACAAGATATATTATTATCACATTACTGACTAGATTCAAAATTACTAGTAGTGGAAAATGAATTTAAAAATGAATTACTAGTGAATGAATTCTTAAAAAAATGCTACGATGCAAAAGTTCAAAAATACTACCACAGACTGATCAAATAACAGCTCTCCATGTCTAGCGATAGCTTGTACTTGGATTTTCTCGGTTAAGAGACCAACGGGTCTCAGTCTTATTAATAGAATTTGTGGGCACTGGTCACCAGGGGAGAGGTCCAGTTCTCTTCTGTCGAATAAATGATAATCTCTACGGTGACTTTAGTTTCGTTGATGCGTGACCTGGATGTAAATAAATGAATTAATGACGTGGCAATGACATCATCGCTCGAGGTCATGTCTGCTTTTCAAGTGATGATTTTGTTTACTTCCTTATCGTGTTTTTCTACGTCAGAAATTATATATATATGCTTAATTAAATTGTTGCAAACTTTCAATACGGTGTTTTCTTGTTATTTTCAGATATAAAGTCCACCTTTGGTCGCGATTCGTAAAGTAACACGCGGAAAAGCTGTTGATAGCAGCTGACGAATATGGACTACCCGGATGACAAACAAACGTCGATCGACGGCTCATTGAGCGCTGCAGACGATTCTACAAACAAAAACTCCAAACATCACGAAAATCAGTTTAATGACACACCATTAGTCGACAACGATTATGCGTATTTCACCGAGGAAAAGTCGCATTTCACCGACGATAGCGTTTACTACACGGTGACGTTGTCAGCCCCGCAGGCCCTGAGAGGAATCGATCTCGACAATCTTAGTTTGGCGTTTAATTTTACCGCCAATTTTACCGATGCGCTGAACGAGACGAACGATGACGTACCACCGCACCCGTACGTCGCCTGGGAGATGGCGCTGATATCGGTGGCCACTGTCCCGGTGATGTTTCTGATCATTTTCGGCAACGCACTCGTTATGGTTGCCATCGCTAAAGATAGGCAGCTGAAAGCCGTTCAGAATTGGTTCATAGCCTCATTAGCCGCCGCTGATTTACTAGTTGGGCTTCTGATAATGCCATTCACGTTGGCTAATGAAGTAATGGGTTATTGGGTTTTTGGGAATATACTTTGCGATCTGTGGCTCGCCTCCGATGTTTTACTATGTACGGCATCTATTCTTAATTTGTGTATGATCAGCCTCGATCGTTACTGGTCAATAACGCAAGCGATAAAATATGTTCGCAAACGGACGCCAAAAAGAGCGGCTATCATGATAGCCACCGTTTGGCTTTTATCGGCCATTATCTGTCTGCCGCCGTTGATAGGGTGGAAACAGCAACGCGAAAACAAACAGTACCCGAAGTGTTTCATAAGTGAAGACGTCGGTTACGTTATCTATTCGACAATGGGTTCATTTTATATACCGCTTATGCTGATGGTGGTCGTATATTTCCGTATATATTTAGCGGCCCGCGAGAGGGCGTTGCGGTATATCAAGAAGAAAGAGCTGCGCAATGCGGCCGCCGAGGCGGAAAAGTTAAACAAAGATCGGTCGACTACAACGACTAGTTTTACCACGTCCACCCATAACCGAACTGACGTTGAAAAGCGATCGCCAAATTTGAGTGTGATTCATCAAGAACGAGAAACCACTAGCTCAGAGAAACCGGAAAACTTTTCCGATTCGGAATCGTCCGATTTTCCGGGACATTCCGAAAAACATCATACCGGTCAGCATCATAAGCATAACAAAAATAAGTCATACGAAAATAACAATAAAGCGTCTTCGGAAAAGAAAAAGTTGTTGTCGCATAGTGAAGGGACATCTGCTGCGCTACCGCCGAAAAAACAAAATATACTCAGCACGTCTGAAGATACCGACTCGGACGTTGTGCTTCCCGTCAAAGAGAATGGATATCGGCAAATAAACTTGAACTTGGACGGAAATGTTACATCCGGTGACGAGAACCAAAAACCGCTGCTGGTTGATTCCGACCAAGGTGCACCGCCGACGCATCTTCCGATGATCAGAAATATCGTCGACAGCAGCGCCGGCGGTCAGACCGAGGACGCCGAGATGACGTGTACAACAGACGACGAAGTGAAGAATCACATCGCGCGTGACGTCATCAAAGACGAAAACGGGGACGAAACGTCGAAAGTCGTCGACGTTTCTAAACTGAAACAAATAACGATCCTATCTCCATCTCGTTTACAATCACCCGAAAACAGTTTCAAACCGCACGCTTCTTACAAAAAACAAAGATCTGAAGCCGAAAAACAAAAACGAAAAATAGCTCGCGCCAAAGAACGGCGTGCGACAATCGTGTTGGGGATTATCATGGCTGCTTTCATCATTTGCTGGTTTCCTTTTTTTACTATATACGCAGTTTCGACGTCCTTCGACTTATACGTTAATCCGCTTTGCTTCAACTTTTTCTTCTGGCTGGGATATTGCAATTCGGCTCTGAATCCTGTGATTTATACTGTTTTCAATCGTGATTTTCGTACCGCATTCCATAGACTGCTAACCGGCAGACGCAATCATTAAAACTCGGGGATCAAACTCCTTATATCCACGTTAGAATATTTATTTCGGTAATATAACATCGGCTTGTTTTACTTGTATGTGTTCACCTGTAGGCGATTGCCCATGTTTAGAAAACCTCATTATAAGACAGCAGTTAATTTCGAAATATAACACATCTCGATAACATTTTTCCTGTCCAGAAATTCGTTCATCTTCAGAGAAGCATGACACATTTCATAATCTTTGGAAATTATATTGATAGATCTTTAATTTACATATACGATCTGATAGTTTATTTCGTGTCCTAATCAACGATAAAATGAAACAATCAATTTTGTGAGCCAGTGCAATGAGAACAACTATCTTGTTTTCCTTCCATTAAATTATTTTTTCTTAATTTTGCTATCAAAATTGTTCGTCCGCTTAGTTCCAATTACCTGTTTCCAAGCGAACTCAGGTCGACCTTAAGATCCGATCCAATCATCGGATCTTGAGGATATTTTTCGGTCTGAGAAATGAACGATACTTGACCACAAGTTTTCGGCCAGACACGTAACCTTTTGGTCGTTAATGTTATAGGAATTTTTTCAAACGGTTTGTCGTTGGCGGTCAGTCGTCGTTAGAATTGTAACATAATACGCTGCGCTCTGTGGAGACGTTTTCTTTCTCGTGCGCAGTATTTTATATGAAGTGATATGAAGTAAATAAATACTCGGATAAAATGTATGTATACGTATATGCGTGAAAATGCGTGATTTTTGTTTGTCGAGTTTTATGGAAAGAGGATTCTACGACGATGATATACTTTTGTGAATATATTTTTACACGTCTGGATATAAGAGTCATTGTACGTTTGGTGAAAGGGATTGATTATTTATGGAAAATGGAAGAAAATTGTTTGTTGGTTTACCAGACACATCGTCCAGGGCCCACTAATAGAAATTATTGACTAAAGATTCTCCGTGGAATCATTTTTAGTCCACTTTACCATTACCGAATTCCATTTAGATTTAATCGGTGAATTTTCTACCAATATGACTGCGGCTTTAGATTTTAGTAGATCCCAGCAATAAACCTAAATTGTCGCAACAACTTGAGAAAACTTCTTCGAGAAACCAATCGGGAAATCTATCACCACACAATTTACATCTTCAGAGAATGTAGGCTATTTACAGTTCTGCATCATTTGTTGATGGCGGCTTCCAGCAATGGTCAACGATGAAATATTGACCACAATAGACCAAAAGTCGACAATATATCATATAGGGTCCGATGCCATTTGGAGGTGGAATATTTACACGTAAGTCTGCTAAACTGAATACGTATTATATATTAGATTGATGTGGTATTAATGACCATTGCGGTGACATTTTTCACCATGATATATCCATCCCCTGTCGAGAAGAGTGAGAATCCTTTTCTTTTCCAAGACTGATCACGCGTCAAACCCGATGTAAAAAAATTCCGTTCACATAATAAACAACGTTTATTAATAATCATCGTATACATAACATAATATAATGTAATTCGACGCTTGACCGGTTTGACCACGGTGTGGCTAAATACGTGTATAAATGGCGCGAGGATGATCGTGGAGGGAAGCACTTCTATACCTCAGTATCGTAAGGTCTTGATCCAAAAGATGGTAAAATCATAGTTCTCTTCTGACCATCCGGCATCGGTGCTAGAATTTCTAGACTCGTATTTAAGTTCGTCCGTGCCACAAACTCCTGTAAAAAAATACGAGCATAGTCAATTCGTAGTGAATTGAATTTGAAACGAATGTAGAACCTGGCAGCTATTTCCTTTTTCACACCAGATCCGCCATATTAGAAGCCTTAGCATAGCACACCCCCCAAAAAAAATTTCAGGAGTTCCACACTAAAGGAGTATAAAAATGGGAACTTTAGAGCTTTTCGAAGTGGTTAGAACATAATAACATAATCGGCGTTCGTTCATTTGAAATCCAAAAAAATTACACTTTAGGAATTCTGCACTCCCCGGGCCTGGGTTAGGTTGGGTTTTGTATGAATCTATTTTAAAAATCCAAACGCATTGGTTAGCGCGATGGCCTGCTGTACCGGTAGGTCATGAGTTTGGAATTCTTTCCATTCAAAATGGTGGACCTGGTGGGAAGAAAAATTCGCAACCTGGCAATAGTACCTGTTCCGTTCCTCCCCGCTCGTTCGCAGAGTCGGGAGATCCCTTTTCTTTCGGTGAATTTCCAGCAGGTTTAGTCGCATTTCCAGCGAACGAATCAGCGAGATTGTTGTGATTCGGTTCAAAGTAGAAATTCCGTTTCTTGTTCATCTGCGAATGTAGAAAATATTGAAAATCCAATATCGAAATATCGAAATTGAAATTAAATTAATTTCAGTCTTACCTCGTCAATACTAAATATACCACTGGAATCCTTATCATAGTAAGACTCTAACCACTTCCTTTCGAGTTTTCGTTTACAGTTTTTTGCCCGTATCGAAACTATGATTCGACAGATTCCGTAGATAGACAATATCTGCAATATTCGACAAAATATTTCAATCAAGGTTTGATCATCAATAAAAATGTTATACCCAGCGCAGGGGACACGAACACTTTCGTTCGGCGAGCAAAACCAAGGAGCAAATGTTCCCGTTCGCCTTGCCCGCAGACGGCAGCAAGTTACCGCACACGAACGAACAAGTCTGGCGAGATGTTTGCGAGCAAATTTGTTCGTATCGCACTAAAAGTATTATATGTTTGTAGTAGCATGTTTTTGTTCTTGTTCATTTTAAAAATTATATTCATTATGTGTTGATCTTTATTGTGCAAATCCAATAGTGTATTTATATATATTACGGAGCAATAAAGACTTATTGATTTGAATTGAATCAGACAGACGAACAAAATGACGCGAACGCTGTTTCTGGACCATGTTCGGGTATAATGTTCGTCCATTTGTGCTAGGCTTAAAGTACTCTTAAAACCCAAACCTCGAACATCCATAGAAATATACTGATGATGCTCAACGGATAAAGAATATCTTCGAACAAGAATCGCTGGCTATTGAAAATGTTGAGACAATTCTGAAAAAGAAGTTAGATTTTCTGAATTAGTTGATATAGTTTTCTTTTTCAATTTACGTGAAGATTTCGATGAGAGACGAAGTACCGTGTGCTCCCCAAATTTGAGATGGTTGCCGACTGAATCGCAAAGATTTTCTTCAAGCGGTTTGGTAATCTTTTATGAAAGTAAAATAATAGAGACATTCAACGAAAGGTAGGCGTTCGTTCGAATGATGTATGGACTTAACAAGGTAACCCACACATTGAATGAAATGGAAAATCATGACAGCGGACCGTAGGGGCTGCATTCTATTTTATTCTTTATTTTTTTCAATTTGCCACATATGCCATTAAATTGATCCAATTATCCGCAATTTTCCCCCAAACCCCCACCACCACATTGTACTTCGAAGCATCGGTGCTCAAATGTTATGAAATCGTGTGTAGTTCCACTCTTTACAAAAACGCACCACCCCCTGAAGATCCTGTGTACGGGCCTGAATGGAGGCCACGTTGTTTCAAGTAGAATAATTTGTGTCGAGTTATTCGAATCTTATGCAGAGAAGTGGAATCAAACCTCCATAATATCTATTCATTCCAATTGTCATTAATGGAAAATAACCCAGAGGTCGTTGGGCAAACAGAAATTTGGAGTGTTCCGAACAACTCATCCGTATCCATTCAACATATGTCACCCGTCAGTGAGCCAACATGCTCGGTTACAATACCTTGTATCATATTATCGCCTGACATACCCAAATGAAAAGCGGATTATTTCATGTGATGTTTTTACCTGTTTTATGTAGCAAATACCGATGATCCCAAATACCAAATGACTAAGTGATACGACCAACAAAAATGCGATGCTCTAAATAAAAAGAAAGAAACCTACAGCGTTAGGAGGCGTCGTTTAATCAAATATGATGGGCGAAATATCAAGTTCGAAGTTTTTTTCATAATCTCACCATCCACATAAGCCAGATAATGCGCAGAAATAGAGCCGCCGATGTCATGAGACACGTACATACCATAAATACGCCTACAACTAACTCTGAAACTGAACAATATATATATATATATCTAAATAATAAATATACGAAGAAGATATATCATTTCATTTTTCGATATGTTTTTATATCATTCGATTATATCGTGTCTTACTAGCAATATCAACTACCAGCGAAACTGTGATTGAAAATTTGTCTTCATCTCGTTTCAATCCGCTGCCGTTTCCTGACGTTTTCGAATATCCAACGTGCGAGTGCATCGAATTTAGCGTTTGCGACGAACGATATAGATACTCGCCAAATATTATAAAACAACATCCATATAACTGTAAAAGAAATTATCGAAGATGCAGACCCATTATTGAATTTGTATCGACATAAATTCAAACGCCCAGGTTCTATGCAGTACATTCCATTCTGTTTCAACCGATCATTTGGAGTTGAGAAACGTATGATAATTTCTCGATGAAATACTCAGTCGGAAACGAACTTCGAAACTGGAATTTGGAACTGGGCCTGACTTTCATGTAAAAAAAAGGTTCGACAATATGTGTTTCCCAAAATATTCAACATATCCTGGAGGAGGGGTGCTCCCATACCCGTTGAACGCTACGAGTGTATGGTTTTCACATAACCACCGGCATATACAATTAAATAGTCCTACATGATTCAATATCGGAGTTCCCCATTATTAAATTATATTTTCCTAGGCGTCCTTAGACGTAAGTAGGCTACATGTAAGTCTATATATTCGCCAAAAATCGTTCTTACCTTGGAGCAATAATCTAACGTCATATGATTACTCCAAGCTCTTACCAAGATTTTATTGTGATCGTAATCGTAACGATTTACGTCTTTCTATATATAAAGTCCTAAGATTCCTCTATAGTACATATGGTCTATTGACGGGCATATTTAGTTAGTACTATAGACGCTATTGTCTGTATTAAATTGCGCGTTCTAAGTCAGCCCAAACCGCTTTTGATTCGTAGAGTCCACGGTAACATACACTAGGTTTTTTAAGAACGGGTTTGTTGTGATATAGACCTTAACTAAAGTGTGAAATGCTTTCTGTAAAAAAAAACACAAAACGAACGTGAGACAAATCATTTCAAGATTACATAAGGGCGCCTTAAACACTGTAATCTGACATATCCCCGCAACCCTAAAAAGAAGATTTTGTACCTACCAAAATTTCTATGGCGGACAATAAAGCAGATATTCTAAAACAAGTGATATTATCGCGTGATGCCATGATTTTGTGAGAACTAGGTAAAAATGAAGTCCGTCCTCGAACGGTTTTACACTTTATGCAAAGGTATGGCGCTATATATGTTATGAGGATTTCTTGTTTCACGTGAATGATTCTAAAGAGCGCCTCTGACCATTAAATTGTCAAATAATGTCCACCGTTCGTTCTGCGCTTGTACGAATTTCAAACCTTTTTCGCCTAATCGAAATATGATCAAAACCACAAAATGTCGGTTACTAAATCGTTTAACGATTACTATATGTATAGAAATGTATACATTTGTAAAATAAACCTAAAACCCAGTCTTATGATTCATTTTTTGTCTAAGGATTCAACAATCACTTCCAAAAATGACACAAGACGGAATTCTGAAAATTTCTGGAACTTTCCAGTAAAATTCCAAAATTTCCGGAATTCGTCAGAATTTTCCGGATTGTGTCATTTCTCATTGAATCGGTTATGTTACTCCGGTTGTACGTTGTTTCAGGCCGCGGTGTAATATGGAAAAATCGCTGATGAGAAATATTCCTGACTGATTGTGGTAAAGTTTCGACATTTCAATTTCGGAATTGGGAATTGTATATCTAAAATAAACTTATAATCTATGAGAATTGAATCTATACCGTTAATAGATTTAGGGGCATTGAATATGTTAAATGGTCCATTTGAGAAATATTTTAACAACGGAGTATGTCGGTAAATCCTGACGAAATAACGAGATGACAACGTACAGTTTGGAATACCAAAACAGACTGACTTTATTCATG
>JAYMFW010046001.1:0-11316 GCA_036785005.1 Tubulanus punctatus | reverse complement strand
GATGAATAAGATGGGTATCTTTCATAAGAAATGAAATAATGTTTATGGAAATTGGGACCTTTATTTTCGCGATGACTAATGGCCATAAACGTAAGTTACGAATGAAGATATCAGTGAAGATATGATGAGAGAAAAAAACCACTATAACCGTGTACGTAGCTATAGAGTAAAAATGACATGTAATTTGAATTAGTTTCACCTGGTGGTATAGGTGGCAGTGAGTACACTGGTCGAAACGTTTTGGAAATTTTCTAAATTCAAAACAACTCAATTGCTGACTTTTTACTCCTTCGATTACGTTTTACGGGAGTAAAAATCATTTTGAAATGATGCTGTATGAGTATCCATAATCTAATGAAGATTCGGAATGTTTTTGGCTTTTTTCCTTATTAAATTATCTGAACGCAGTGTCATAGACAGTGATTAACATAATCACTAGCATTAAGTGATTATTCCTAGCGACAATTGATGCGTAGACAATATTGTAAAACTATCGAAGAAACAGATTTTTCAAAACATATCGCTAGTTCTAAGTATACCTGGGTCCGTTTTATAGTCATGGCATAACTTTATTCCTAGCAAAAAGTTTTTAAAAGTCAGTTATTTCCATATAGTAGAAATCGCGCAATGATGTAAAAACAATAAAGTTCGAAATATGTAAAAATTCAAGAAGTGTATTGAGCACGAAGTTTCGGCTGAACGCTGTCAGGCATCATCAGGTACTAACTTCTACTAACATATAAACGTCGTAAATTATTATTGTTTCAAATCTAACTAACATTAAGTATGAAATAGAGGTTACTGCAATATAGTAGAAATCCCACAATGAAGTAAAAACAATAAAGTCCGAAATATGTAAGGATTCAAGAAGTGTATCGAACAGGACGTTTCGACTGAACGCTATCAGTCATCATCGCGTGCTCAATACACTTCTTAAATTTTTACATATTTCGGAATTTATTTCTATTTACTTCATCGTGGGATTTCTACTGTATAAATCGTACACGGATTACAGTGTGGTTTTTTGCTTTAGTTATTTCCATAGTTTCACATCGTCTACATAGCAGCTATCGCTAGGAATAGACACTTAACGCTAGCACTAAAGTTATAACCTGACTAGAAAATAGACCCACCCTATAAAACCGGACCATGGATTATTGCAGGATTTTTTCCTGGACACAGATATAGTGTTTTTTCTCCCATAATTACGTCACTAATAGGGGGAGATGGACGCTGCGGAAATATTCGTTCAAACTCTAAGTCGATTAGTACGCGTTCGAGGTGCTTGTCTCACTATGATCATTTGGCTGATAGCGATAGCGCTTAAGCAATTGTCCAGTGTAAATAAAATCAATTTTACTTGATTTGATTTACTCGATGATATAATATATTGCCTTACAATACGGCACTTTTTCTTAATTAGCAGAGTTCTTAGTTAGCGTTATTCGGTTCCATTCTCATAAAACTGTAGTAAAATCGATGAAATTGTAAGTAAACGTCAAATTATGGAAGAAATAAAATCTTCCACTCGTGGTAGCTGGGAACAAGATTTTCTGTGACTCGTTTCAGGTTTCTCCAGAGCTTCGTGAAGGAGAATAACCCTCACTCGTCAACAGAAAATCTAGTTCCCAGCATACCACTCGGGCCAATAATTTCCCGAGAAGAAAATGCTGTTGTAGATTGCGTTTGCGGTCTCTATTTTTTAATGATTTTCTGTTGGAGTACAATACAGCTTTCATATACGGTCTATAAAGACTCCGGCCTGTCACTATATAATAACGCAAATTAGAGGAAAATCATTTCTCGATTAGATCCAATGCTGATTAGGTCTCTATCGTTCTCTTTCGCCCTCGTCGTCAGGAAAAAAGGGAGAGAAAAAAGAACGTCGGACAGACAAAGAAAACTTGTCTCTCGCGCAGATCGGCTGCGGCTGGTATCGAATTTGTAAAGACGGATATTATAATTGGACTGAAATTGCTGGAAACCGAGAAATGTTTTATTGAATCTCACCGACGGCAGCAGAAATGAATCAGTTTTAGAATGTCTCTAGCTATCCCTCCCTAGGAGATAGACTGGTCGTGTTTCACCGGCAGCTTCGTCATCTCTGTTACCCTGGATTGTCGAGTGACGTGTGTCGTCGTTATCTGCGCTTATTTTCCGAGAAAACTATTAATAGTCGTCGTCGCGGTAGTTACATTATATTATCGGCTTGTCGTTATTATTTCACTCGTCACCTGGTGACCGGTATTTCGGATATATAGAATCTACCATGAGTGGTTGCTGGGAACTAGATTTTCTGCTGACGAGTGAGGGTTATTCTCCTTCACGAGGCTCTGGAGAAACCTGAAACGAGTCACAGAAAATCTTGTTCCCAGCTACCACGAGTCTTCCGTAATTTGATATTTTACTTACGATTTCATCGATTTTACTACAGTTTTACGAGAATGGGACCGAATAACGCTGTGTAGAATTCCGCTAATTAAAAAACAGTGCAGTATTGTTATGCAAAATATTATATCATCGAGTAAATCAAATCAAGTAAAATTTATTTTATTTACTTGGACAATTGCTTTTGCGCTATCGCTATCAGCCAAATGATCATAGTGAGACCGAATCGCATCGAACGCGTACTAATCGACTTAATAGGTCGGACGAATATTTCCACAGCGTCCATCTCGCACTACTAGTGACGTAATTATGGGAGAAATATAGAATCTACTACTTTACTGGTGGATGAGAACATGATTTTCTGTCACTTGTTTCAGGTTTTCTACTTTACTCGGATGTTCTCATGAGTGGAAGATTATAATACCCCCTCTGACATTTGGTTTTGTCGATTCAAACCAGTGGAGTGAGTGGACCCTTTTTGCGATGGGTCTCCCCACTAAAAATGCTATAAATTGGGAGAAAGCGGATATTATCAGTTAATCAGTTAGGTCTACATACTCCGAGATCTGTCCGATTCAGGATTCTCGAGAAATCGATCGATCAGTCAGTCAGTCAGTCAGTCAGTCGGGCTTCAATTTTTCATTCATTCATTCGTTCATTCATTCGTTCATTCATTCGTTCAGTCAGTCAGTCAGTCAGTCAATCAGTCAGTCAGTCAGTCAGTCAGTCAGTCAGTCAGTCAGTCAGTCAACAGACAGTGTGTTTCTGGACTGAACTATATCCATTATCGACGATCAACAAACGTAATCCAATAGCGAAGTGCGCGCTGATCCTTTAATGCGTAGGCAATGATTTACTAAGTAGTTTGATGTCTTTAATCTAATGACTCGATGCCGTTAAAACCCTTTTACAACATCAGAGATTTCCTCGGGATAATAAAATGATAAAAGTGAAATTAACATCCGATGAAGTTGCTCCAGATAAACAAGGTGTTTCAGAAAGTTCAACGGTTTCTGTTATCGTGTCATTAATTATCTATTATCTAGGTTCACCTTTCGATAGCTAGAAAATCATGAATCCCGGGTGATGAGAATGTACCTGGTTAAGGTGTGGCTGAGTTTCACAGTCCCGTAAGGTCAGGAGGAATGGTGAACTAGCCCCCCCCCCCCCCTTAAAAAAAGATTTACTTGCCGAAAATATTTTTTTGAGATTGATTCTGTATCGCCGAATATGTTGTCATTGTAGGTATAGAGAGTTTTCTGGAAATTGCATTATAGGCTATTGTTCTATAAGATTGTCCAAGGGACGACCCTCAGACCCCCTGCTACCAGAGTATTGGTTTTCAAAGACTTTGAAGGCAGCAGGATAGTGCTCCAACTCAAAATGTGACCAGAGAGAATTATAAAGACGCGCAGTTTAAACAAGGACAATTCTAACTAGCCATCCACAAAGAGGTTGGTTCGCAAGTCAGTCAAGACACTTTCTGACATGTACCCGGTCTTAAACCGTAATGAAGAAGACACGGATTTCAGACACTGATAATTGGTGTCCTTTTTATTACATCTAATGGCCCACAGTTTAAGACCGGGTACATGTCAGAAAGGACAATTCTACTTCATATGAACGAATAGAGAAAGTTAGAAAAATCATTGGGCGTAAATTGCCCCGTAAATAATTAATTATGTAAATGCTCTACCGACAAAGGAAACAACACGATATGCCAATATCAACTTGATCCAACCTGTCTCTCTAAGAATTATGTGGATTATGAATAAACAATTAGCCTCGGAATCCGGTTATTTGAAAATTAATATGCCACCTCTTTGTTTCTGAGATGATACTTATGTTTGATACAAACATTCACCAAATCATTAATTATGTATTATTTATATTCTTTGTACTTTGTATGTGCTGTATCCTTATACCAAATATATTTGGTCAGGAATAAAGGTTATCTTATCTTATCTATCACATACTGGATAACATTTACATTTTATTTTTCCGCTAAACAGTGATGCGTACATATCATCGCAAAATGTGGTGAAACGGACTCACAAGTTGGACATATCATCGCTAAACGTGGTGAAACGGACACACGAGTTGGACAAATCATCAATAAATGTGGTGAAACGGACACACAAGTTGGACATATCATCGCTAAATGTGGTGAAAAAAAACACACAAGTTGGTCATTATCGTGATCTAATCAAATTCACATAAACCAATTCGTAAGTTGTCATGCATATTGCAAACAAGAGGAAGAAAATAATCCAAACAGCTAGCATGGTTTTCTAAATTACTGAACTAATAAAGCTCGATTATTTCCCGTAGTTTCTGAGGAGAAATCACCCGTTGAAACAGGTGAAGCCCATTTGTGGAACAACCTGTATAGACAGATAATCTGCAATCATGTTTTCTTTTCAATTCAATTCAATCTATTTTCATAAAAAAGCAAATTCCAGTATGGTACAGAAAAAAGGGAACACTTGGTTGATAACATTTTAAGGAGAAAATGGCGAAAATAAAAATGAGCTTTTTAAAATGGGCCAAGCAAAGCATGTAATGCGGCTAACGCAAGCACCCATGGAGGGAAAACCCTTCCAAAAAGTATGGCCGAAGACCCACTATGATGTCATAATATGGTGTAAGACTCACGAGATTAGAATTGAACTATTGTCATTCAAAACCGGTTTTCTTTTAACACAGCTATTGATAATGGTATCATATTTCCCCATTTGATGTCATAACCATATTTAATGGAAGGGTCTATACATAATAAAGGAAATATGGGCTAAGTGTTTGTAAAAAGGGTATTTTTTAGAATCTGAGTGCCTGGAACAGTAAGGGTTATCGCATGGTTTTTCTATAATGGATGTAATTCTGGGTTTGAGGGAATGTGGGCTGATCTATAATATTCACGTCAACTATGGATGATTTCATGAAATGCTAAATTTAAAATTGATGACATCACACGCATTGTATATCACGCTGACGTCCAATGCAGTGAAATGATATCATAAGTTTCAGTTTCAGTTTCACTTTCAGTACACTTACACTTTCAGTTTTTGTTTCAGTTTCATTTTATTTTACACTTCAATGTTTACAGGAACATGTATGCAGGTTAGTAATGATATTATGGAAACGTATAAAGACACGGAATTCACAAACAAATAACATATGTTCTGCTGTAATAGTTTCGTATACAGTCTAAAGTCTCCGCGGTAATCTGAGAAGCAACTTTCGTCATTTGAAGATGCATGTTAACAGTTTACCAACTTTGCTTTAAAGGGTTGGCGAGGTGGTAGACAAAAGAGAAGCGAATTTGAACATGGTTGAATACTGGTCGTATTAGCGTGGAAAAAGGTTGCTTCTCAGATCAGCATAAGTACGGCATACTAGCAGAACTGAAACTCGTCATCAAAGTTGCAGATGGCCTATAACACGAAGCGTGCCTTGTAATTCGGAACGCGCTATAATATATACGGTAATAAAGCCTCGATTTGTCGGTTAATGGCGGTGACAGAATCGCGATGATTAAAATCGGGTTGTCGTTAAATTCTACTCGAATCGGGGGAAACAAGTGATTTCCTCCAATCAAGAACAGTCGATGAGAGACACTCGACAAATTTAATTTCAGACAACCACTCTCTCGCTACTCTCTGTCTGTCTCCGTTTTATTACACGTCACTAAACGATTAGTAACAAAATCATACAGGGGCGGATCAAGGTTTTTTGGAAGGCAGAGGTCCGAGTGAGAATTGTAGGGCACTTTAACAATGAGCTGCGAAGTCCGACGGCTGCGAGTGAGTCCCCCTCTAACGTCAGAAACATTTGAAAAATTTCGCGTAAAATGGTGCAATTTTGCATCATCAAGACAAAGAGGTTATTAAAGTTAAGGAATTTGACCATGAATTTTTTCACATTGAAGAAGACACGGGGAAACTTCAAGTGAGAGGCAGGGGCCCGGACCATCCTGACCCCCCTAACCCTGTCATAGCGTGCTTCGACGAGCAACTACATTAAAGTACAAAAACTAATGCAGAGATTTCATGATTTTATTTACAGTCCAACAATTTTCGGGATATCGTTTTTCCTCCTTCAGAACACATATTACACACATGAAATCTAGGATCTAATATGGGTGGTATGAGAAAAACCAAGTTTTCTGTGACAAGTAAGGGTTTTTAAAGGAGAACACCTGGAACGAGTCACAGAAAAATTTGTTCTCACCTACCACGAGTGAAAGGTTTTATTTATTTCCGACGATATAATTTGACTGTGATTTTATCGATTTAAAACAGTGGGTGGACACATATTTCCGCAATAGGTTAGAATCTTGAGAGCAAGGTTTTCTGCGACTCGTTTCAGATTTTCTCCATCATTTGGCCTCCTACCATTCATGGTAGATTCTATATTATTTCATGACAAAACCTCCTTCATCGTGGACTATTTTCATTAGTGGGTTCAAGTTGTCAGATAAATTAATATTGGTATTTCATAAACCACGCAAATATTTTGTAAAGTAAGGAATTATTGACTTATTATAAGGTGTAATATTCGTACTAGTGGTGGGGGTCTAAATAGAACATTTATGACATCTCTAATGAGAAATGTTTTGTTTAGTAATGAGGAACCGGTACACCAGCTACGCTACCAGGGTGGCGCTGATGTAGAGTGGGTCAGGTTCTCATTGAAAATATGAAGAGCAGAACTACAAACTTAACTTTATCTGATTAGTGCTTCACTTGAATTTCAAAAGCGTTGATTATGAATGTATCGTATTAAAGTTTTGATCACTTGAATTGGTTAGTAAAAGACCAATTCGTCTTTCATGGGCCCCACATATTTGAAAATTTACCCAGTTTAAGGGACTTAGTTCATAAAATAGTTACAATCTTCGGTATTTTTCCAAAAGAGTGGAGCATAAACAGATGAATACAGATGGCCAGATTCCATCCCATCTTAATCAGTTTTACATTAGAAATGTTTTTCTCACAGCGTGTAACTGATTATTTTGCAACAAAACTTATCATAGAGTATCATGACCCAATTCACAGTAGCGACATCTGCTGGTTTAGTTCCACCGGTTCCTCATTTGAAATATTGTTTTTGCCATGTCGAAAAACTCACGCATCTGATTCGGAATCTATCTCTAGATTTACATGAAGACCCCAGTTGCAATAATGTATGTTTGCCCGAAATGGATTTCGCAAAAAAAAACATTTTCAGAATTCAGAATCGACTGGTTAAAAGGGAATACAATTTTGATGATCGATCTTGATATAATTCACGGGATACAAAGACGAAATTTATGTAGAGATAGTGGTTTACATCATCGTTGAACAACCTTGAAACAATCAAATGTTTAGTCTAATTGACGTCATTCATTATTTTTCGGTCGATTTTGATAAAATTATCAACCCAGAACGCAGAATATGGCGGTAGTCAGTAATTCGACCACTGCGCACGTGTACAAATGAGTGTATTCGATTAAATTAAAACACAATTTCCGTTAGAGTGACGCTGTCTAGACATCCACAGCAGAGCTTCCTCCAGTCAATGATTACTTCAAGAAATAACAATCCTAACTGTGCATATGGCCACTAACATATGGACAATTAAAATATTTTGGAATGCATCACGGTACATTCCTAGGACACGTTGTTAAAGTGTACCTGTCTCTTTTTAAAGATGGTTCCGAAATATGTCTAATGATCAATATTAATAAGATATTTCAGAATATATTTATTGAAAAAGAAATAATCAATTCGATCTACCTAATAATTCTTCCAGTGTTCCGCAGAGTCGCGTCTATAAATTACTATGTTAAGCGCGATCCAGGTATCAAATATATGTCAGATTCAGGTGCATTTACAAACTAGGCCCCCCATATAAGGGCAAAAAAATGATGCCAAATTTCTCCAATATTGTAGGTCACAAAAGTGACCCGACGAGCTTATATCTATTTTCTCAAACATTTTTACTAAAAAACCTCAATATTTTCAATATCATTTGACCAGGCAGGTGGGTTTGTAGTCTTTTAAGTCACAATCGCAGTTCAACGCAATCCGTGTTATTGAATAAACGTATTAAATAGTTATTCGAATTAGCTATGTGATTAGGCCTATGGGAGTTATACATCGATTTCAACGCCTCGGTGTTTAACCGTCTTTGTGATCGATCACGCTTTCGGGAATTCACACACAGAATAACACCTGAAATATCACACAATAACGATGATATTTTGACAAAACATTTTTTCAAAATGAAAAAGTTATCATATCCCTTCCTGTATTTTTTTTTGTTCATATTATCTTCCGAAAGTCGCCAAATATTTCGGCCATCTTATTTCTCATATCTATCGATATATTATATAATTTAAACGTATCAGTTAATCTCCGTAAATGAAAATTCATTGATCTATCATTGATAGCAATTTGTATGATCCTGGGCACAATTATAATATTACAATATTACCATAAGTTATTCAATGTTGGAAAATCCATCCGTCATTTCTCAACCTTGAAGATTTATTCAGAATTTTGCGTTCAAGTTCTATCAATATGAGTGAAAGAGGGTGGGTGTTTCTCAATAAAAAATTGAACTACAAACAAGCCATTATAACTCGTTAAAAATTATCTGCTTACGCGGATTAAAAGCGGATGGAGAGAAATCTACAAAAAGCTTCGAAAACGTACAGTGGCGCGCGGGTGAAATTCAGAAAAAAATCCTTACAACTGCCCGACGAGTATAGTCGCAACAAAGCCATTTACGCACATTAGCGCGCAGTCTAACGTCTATCTGCGAAAAGTAAGCGTTTAGCGCGCTTTTTAAAGGCTTCGTAAAATCGAATTTGCGACAACTTCATTCGCACTCAGGAATAAACTACGAATCCATTAAGGTGGATAAATTTACAAAAACGCTGCTCACGAGAATGTTCGCTAGTGTGCAACGTTAGATGTTCTCAAACTTCTGGCGCTTCTCGTCGGTGCATTAGCAAGACTCAACACCTTTAGTCGAAGTCATCAGACGATTTGTTTTTAATGCGTTTTTGTTTTTTTTCTTTTGTAGAGATTCTTTTTGAAAGTTAAGACCATGTTAAAAACGAGTTAAGACCTACAAAGAAACTTCGCTTCTGAAAGATTTGAGGATGAAGTTTCCTACTAGATTATTTGTAACTTCAGTATCCTTCTTAAGACGAGCACAACTTTTTGTCAGACTTGGGAATCATATTTTCGCTTCTTTAACTGTTTTTAACATTGATCACATGACACACAAATTGTTTATTACAATAGGCAGAGTGGGTCTACAACGGGTGGATCTGGTTTTTTTTAGAAGGCTGGGGGCAAGTTAGAATTTTAGGGCACTCTTACAACGAGCCGCGAAGTCCAACGGCTGCGAGTTGGGGGAGGGCAATGTGGTACCCCCTCTTACGTCAGAATTTTCTGAAAAATTGGGCTAAAATAGTACAAGTTCCCATCAACTGGATAAAAAATGTATGTATGTTTAAAAGTTAGGAATTTGACCACGAATTTTTCTTTTAAGCGTCATGATCTATAGTAGGTCCTCGAAGTGAACTCTTCTCTAGCATTAAGGAAATACTTGATATTGATGTCGAGCTGCTCACTGGCTCAGAAAAGATTTAGTTATTTTTATCTAACAAAATAGTTCTCAAACTCGTTTGTAAATATATAGAAATTGCTACTGGTCTACGCAATGGCAACGCCATAACGGTATTAATGAATTATTTGGTATTCTATGTGTGTCTTGTAAGCCGATATATGCTGGCTTTTATATCATAAAAGAAGACACTTAAATAAACTAATATAGTACACTTCTATCGGAGATGCATCTGATGACATTATAGTGAGTTCACGCTGCACCGAAACCTTCTATATAAATTGAATAGCAATTTGAAACTAATACAATTTTATTTTACTGGACTATTATGTTGAATATGAGAGCACTTATATAATCTTTAATGCGCCAATCAACAATGCCGTAATTATGTTTACGAAGCAGCGGCGAAAAGTTCCAAAGGAGCTTCAAATAGCCGAAATTACTACTACTACTACTATTGTGGTTAGCACATTGCATGATTTATAGAACCTACTACGAGTGGTAGGTGAGAACAAGATTTTCTGTGACTCATTTCAGGTTTTCTCCTTCATGAGGCGCTCACCTACGATAAGTGGAAGATTGTATCTCTCGCCGACGTTACAATTTGAAATTTTTGCCACGATTTTACCGATTTAAATCAGTGCATTTGGGTGGACACATATTTATGCAATGGGTTTCTCTCACTACCAAAATGCTAAAATTGTAGCAGAGAAATTCATTCCGAAGAAACTTCATTTGGTTGCTTCAATAAATGCTTATTAAGCACTTTATTGTGAAGGTATTTCTTTTATTGATATTATGGTAGACTGGTTTTATTTTATCAATACTGATTATACAAATAATGGTATCGTATATTTTTTGAAACCTGAAAATTGTATTCGAGTGATTTCTATTTTCATATTGATTATCGTAATATTGAATTTCGTGATATATATCTTTCTTTTTATTCGGATGAAACACAATGTTGATTAATATTTTGATTCAGGAGGAGAGTTTGTTTACATATACCCGGTACTCATTGAGGTTGATACGTTCACGTTTGCTTAAACATGAATCTATCGAGTGGATTAGATTCGACTCAGATAGGACGTCCTTACAACAGCTACATTAATCTGATGTCGTTACTCGGCAGATCGGGTACTTTTCGCTCGGTATCGTTGTTTATTTCTGTAATTCTGTTCTGTCTGGGAACGTTTGGTAACACCGCTACGGTACTTATAATGTCTAGTAGTAAATTTCGACGTCTATCGTACGCTAACTATCTCGTCGTGTTAGCCGTTTGCGATTTCACGTTCAACCTAAGCACAA
>JAYMFW010045890.1:0-11317 GCA_036785005.1 Tubulanus punctatus | reverse complement strand
GCAACACAATAGGTAGACCCACTCTGTCTATTGTAATATACAATGTATATGATGTCATTCCACCATATTGGACGGCAGCACAACAGGTAGACCCTCTTTCTATTGTAGTATACAATGTATATGATGTCATTCCACCGTATTGGACGGAAATACAATAGGTAGACCCGCTATGTCTATTGTCATATGCAATCTATGTTTTATGTCATAAATGTTAGAACCAGCCATAGTGGACGTGATTACAATTGATCAGCCCACGTGATTGCAGATGATCTTAGTATATCATGATCAACCTCCAAGTCAGTCGTATTGGGGTCCATTATACAATAGATAGGTTTACGCCCTATGTCTATCGTATGACCACACGGCCAGCACAATAAGATCAATCCACGTGGCACTTGTTCGTCGTTATAGAGCTTATATCTCTTTTTAGTTGTAAACCGATAAATAGTTAGATAATCTAAAACAAATTAATTCAATTTGAGAAGAGCCACATCCAAAAATTGGATAGAAAACTTTCTGATCTAAGCAAGACTACCTAGCAAGTTTGATATTTTCGACGTCATAGGACCGACACTTTATGGTCACCAGTATTGCGGATTCAAATTTGAAATACGAAATATTTTAGGTTAGGGGGAGGCAAAAACTAAAATTAATCGGAATATTCTTCTAGAGTGGGTGCAATGTAGATATCTCACCAATTTTGTGGTAAAATTAGCGAGAAATTAAAGTTTCACGCTGAGGACAACCCATGATTTGCAAATTTAAGGGTGGGGGCACACATGGGGGGGGGTCAACACCAATAGCACCACCCCGTATATTGCGATGCACAATTAAGGTGTAGATCCACATATTTTAGATTGGGATGAAAAAGAATGATGCTTGGCAAAAAATGAGGGACCCGGGCCGCTAAACCCCCTGGACCCCCCCCCCCCCCTGTAATTCGGGGCAATACGAATTAGACCAACTCACGTGGTCTACTGTACAAAATAATTTCATCTACGATGCCGACGCACAAAATAACGAAGTCATCAATTTTCTAGAACCTTGGTCGGTGAGGTGTGACGAGGTACGATCTGGATCGGCGATGGGCGCTCATCTATTTGACGAGAATAACCTGTCGATATCAGCGTTCACAATTATTCGCGTAGTGAACGGTATATACCTGTTAGGTCTCAACATTACGAGCAATGATTTGATAAAGTCGTCGCTGGTTGCAAATTATTGGCAATATAAATTGAATTATCCCGATCGTTTCCCTTGTTGCCACAACGACTGCTCGTGCGCGATATAATATGTACCTAGGAAATAGGCAGGGGTGCGGACACTACTTAAACTTGGGGAAGGGGCATTGACAATTAAAAACGATAATGATACAGAAGAAGAATCTAATAATAATATTTATTTTCCACGAAATAATAGTTAATTGCATATAAATACTTACAATATTACATATGAAAAAACTTATTATCGAGGGTAGGTGTTGCCCTAAAGCAAACAAGCTTGTCATCTAGCAGCCCTTGTCCAGATATATTGATGCCTGACGGTGCATTCTGAGCAATTCTAATAGGTAGCTTCCATTGCAGACAAGTGTAAAAATGAAACTTAAATCAGATTTATTTTACACAAAATAAGGAATGGTTCGAACCCCCATGAGAATGATTCAGGAAGTGAATTTTATACAGCAGCGGGCTCGTGTCCCTGAATTATGCATCCAAAGACGACGTCGGGAATAGGACAACTATCAATAGATGTAATTGTATTTTGCCGACGTCGATGAGAATGACCCGGATTTATTTAGATGTCTGCAATATTGATAGGTCTGTTCGTTATTCCTATTAATCTAGATTTGTATTTTTGACGCCGTGGAACACCGTTAGACGCTGCCAGGTTCTAGCCAATCACGGCCGTCACCTGAAAGTAGGTCAACATTGTTTTTGTACACTGATTGGCTAGAGCCTGACGACGTATTACGGCGTTCGACGCTGTCAAAAAGTATGAACCTACCTTTAAAGGTATGAGACGTCTTTCGGCTTGTTTATGCCCGCCAAATTGTAGTTTCTGCAGCAGAAACTATTTGTGTATTCATCAGCTGCAATCACATCGGGGAGGTTTGATGTATTTTTAGATTAGTGTCATTATCCCGTATGCGTGATTGTTACAGGTTCTGTGATTTGAAAGAGGCTGGTGGTCATAAGGAAGACGTTTTCATTTTCGAAAAGAGATAACTCAATTCAGTTTGAATAGAAGAACCAGGGTATTTTAATGGACGAGGTTACTGTAATCTCACCTCTAACACCCATTCGCAATATGCAAGGAACCACCCTTGGATAGATGTCAATTCAGTAATAGGTACAATTTTGACCGATAGGAAAGAAGATTTATATATATGAATCTATGCTTTAGTACTTTTAAAAAAAATTTCATGTTTATTGTTTTCCCTTCACAACCTGTTGGAAACCATGAGAAGCACTCGATAGAAATAAAATTTTGTTTTTATTTTTTTCCCCACCCCCCGATAGCTTTTGCTGAACTTACCCGTCATCCAACTTATCAAAAATAAGCCTTAGTCTTCCCTGCCACTGCTCATGAATGGCTTAAATTTTCAAAATAGATGTCAGCTGATGTTATAAATAAACAGGGGATTGTTAGTAGAAAGTACATATTTATGAAGTAATACGAAGTTAAATAGTCGCATCGTAAATTGAAGACTGGACAGAAAAGTAACGATTTCTTATCTTCATTGATTTTTCACTTATCAACATTTTTCTTAACGAGTTGAACAAGTTATTCAATAGCTGGGTACATAAAAGGAACATGATTGCCTTATTCACTGTAAGAGCGTATCAAATGACGAATCGGGAATTAAATGTTGCTGATATGGAGTTGTAGCTACTTCGAGCTTTGGAGTCGGCGAAATCACCGTTTTTAGTTGATTGGGTTTTTGTATCAAGCGAGTTCAATTATTCATCGCTTTGCGTGGAGTGAGTGTTTACGTGTTTCGGGTATCCGATAGAAAATGGGAGCCAACAGCTGATCAGATGAGTATCATACGCAGTAATAAGACACTGTTGATGCGATAGAAAATAAACCTTATTACTTGGAAGATTCTGTTTGAAAGCCATGTTCTGCGAAACAGGTTTTTATGTTCTGGGGCGTTGTTATGATGAAATTGAATCGCGTTAACCGAGACGATCGTGCATGGGCACCAGAGGAAGTGATTAATAGAACTTTATTCATTTATCTAGATTCTTATCCTCACGCGACCAGGATATCGTCGTAGCCTTTTTCATTTTGATACTCACTTAATTTCTATTCTAAATTTCCCGATTTCTTTGTTTTTACAGGAAAGTGTTACAGCCAATTTGGCTTTCTTATTATGCTGTCGCATAAAGCCGGGCATCCATTAATCAGTGAAAGTGGGATGGCAGCGTGTCATTTGTTTAATTTGTAATTTCGTGTATATCTTACATTATATACTGCAATCTTCACATTCTTAGTTTCATGCTCGGTGCGATTACTTACTTACTTACTTACTGAAATAAGGAATTATGTTTACGGGCATGGATGGAAAGTACTTTTTCGGATTTTGACGCAAAGACGCGGATCGCGTTTCACGGGTGAATGGCCGCTCGGCATAACCTGTTTTTGCTCTATGACGAACATATTGAATGGAATTGAAAGTTGACTATAGGCGGCTTAAATTTTGATGATTTTCTTGTTGCCGTGTAGTAAAACTTAACTCAGCCAAATATCACAAGAGACACGGCGGGATAGTCTGCATTAGAGATCTCGGGAATTTAATCTACGGTAACCGGTACGGTAACCTTACTTCTCAGCTTAGTGACATGATATGACAGTTTGTAATTACTTTAACCCTTTCGTATTCAACTAACAGTGAATGTTGGCCGTTGATATCGCTGCCATAAAAACAACGAACTCGCTGTGATATGAGACATCAATTCGGCGGAAGCCACGCTCCTAGTTGTGACGTCGTCTTCGCTTTCCGGGAAAAATATTCGCTCGATATCGTTAAGAAGTTCGTAGTATTCCAGGTGACTAAGAGAGCCCTCAACAGAAACCGATATGTTGTGATGATACCTCTATCGGGCGTTGAGATGCGATTCATAACATGTATTGCTTTTTTCTCGTTTGCTGAGATTGATGAGAATTTGCTTGTTTTATTGCTGAACGAATATTATCGCATTGCGCATAGACTTTGTATTGTAGTAAATTCCTATTGAACTTCCGATACTAGGTAAAAGATTGAATGTAATCCAGGGATCAGAGAACAGTTCATTTGTTTGTTAAATATCATGTCTATTTGATATCTGAGACAAGTTGATGTAGATGTTCAATAATCTAATGGCAAATATTCCTCGGGGAGGAGTGAAGTTGAAAAATCAATTTAGAATTCCCTCGATCTTTTGTAATCCACATAACAAAACCTTTTAGAAAAATAAGCCGAACATTTTTCAATTCTTAATCTGGCACTCTGGCAGTCGGAATCAAACGCGGGTGGCAACACTATTATACTATGAAGTGGGCCGTTGGATTTCTATCATTCTCAGTTTTCTGTGTGAGAGAATATGACATTTTATTACAAAATATCTAATTCAGATTGAAAGCCCGACTGGTTATTTTTGCTCTGGGTGTACAGGAACTGGGGCCATATGCATAAAGTTTCTTAAGTGTAAAATGTTCCTTAAATTCTAGGAATTTTTCCTAATGATCTCCTTTAAATTTTAACCTTACCATAAGTCGTATCAAAAACAGATTACTTAAGTTATTTGTTTTTGGTCGTATGCATAAACATACTTAAATTACGATGTTTCCTAAATATGTATTTAAGACTATGTATGATATGATATGATATGATATCTTAATTCAAAGTACAATTTACTTGTATGACATGAATCGAATTAAGGTACCTTTTCGATTAAAATAAGTGCAAAATTCTCCCTTAAACCGGTAGTAGCGTTAATGTCTACAATGTTTCGTTTAGTGTCATATACGTTTCCGCTTATTCGTCTATAGCTACTCAGTTTGAATTATTTGAAATGTTAATTGTTATAGTATTGTGTATTTCAGGCTCGATGTGACGTGAGGGAAGTCGCAAGATGGCTAGTACGGCGCATTTGACGTTAGACTCGGAGATGCAACATGTAAAACTGGTCGTACTGGGGGCTCAGGCTGTCGGCAAAACGTCGGTGATTCGACAGTTTGTGTTCAACGAATTCTCAGAAGACTACGTGCCAACCGTTGAGAAATGCACGCACTACCCGGCCGCCATTATAAACGACCATCTTTACGAAGTGAAAATCATCGACTGTCCGGTTATACCGTATTTTCCGATGAGTTCTTTGTACGAGTGGTCGGAATTTCGCGGCTACGGACTACGGAACGCCACGGCGTACATTCTCGTGTACGACGTCTCGTCGGACGAGAGCTTCCACTACATACGTTCCATTCGCGAACAGATCATCGAAAGTCGTAACATGCACGACGTTCCGATCATCGTAGTCGGCAACAAACAGGACTTGGGTAACAGCGACGGTCGAGGCGTCACGCGTCGGGAGGTGGCGAATATGGTGAAAAAGCAATGGAAATGCGGATACATCGAATGTTCGGCCAAGTTCAACTGGCATATTGTGATGATATTCAAAGAACTTATGAAAACTATAGATTATATAGATTACGGCCATAAACCTACCTCAGTTCGGGTCCAGGACGCGCTACGCAGGAATCGATGCGTAATTTTATGATGCTCAAAGAAACTATTTTGATAAGAAACGAAATATAGCAAATAAATTGTTGCATATGTAAAGTGAATGATTTAAAGTCACTGAGCAATAAGGCACGCTCAAAATGTACGACGTGTTTCTCAAGAGTCTGGATTTCGCTTGGAATGGCACCAAATTCATTTCAAATAGCTTCAAAGCCGGCCATCTATTTGCTCCGTAAAATCGTTACGTGGATTAAGTCGATTATATAGAAAATGAATAAGGTGTTATATCTATTCATTCGTTTGATATCAATATCCGAAACTAATCCAAAATTTTCAATAGTACTCCTCTGCTTCACTGATTAATGGATACCCGGCTATATTCGTTAAGCATTTGTCCGTGGAGCGTTTGTGATTATTAAATCTCTAGGGCTTGTTGGTATGTCTCCATTTGCAAAGTACCACGACATTTATATTTATTAAAGAAAAATCTTATTTATTTTTCATCCAAATTTTACCTCTTTTACAATTTCTATTGTTCCCTGCAATCAGTCACATATTTAGAAAACATTTGAACAAACCATCATCCGAACAAGAATATCGAAGGTACCCCCTCCCCCAAAAAAATAATATAAAAAAATTCCACTAAAATATCGCTCATAATTTTTCGTTCTCCACCGTTAAAGCTTTTACTCTATAAAATACGAACAGTCCTACACCATTTTTAGGGCATCCTTACTTTCGATTCATTTTCTATAATGTTTTTTATTTGGGCTTCACGGACGAAAGGATAGCCGGCTAAGCAAAATATGATAAGAGTTATTTTCTAAGTTCATCATTAGCGGTGAAGTTTTCGATTTAAAAATTCAGCACCGAATGGGTCAGGTATCAAACTATAAAAAACTTATCCAAAGTGAGATACATCTGCAAAATGTTAACAAACATTGTCATTTCTTTTGTAATAACCTTATGATCGACATTTACTTATTGTCGTGTAGTTTTTGAGGTGAAAATTGCCAATTGCCAATTGTCGCTAGTTTTATACGTGTGTTATTAGTATTATTCAGTGCGATAGCGTGGGTGTATGTGTTATGTAGTAGCTGACTATATACAATAAGAAAATCCGTTGCCATAAATACTAAAATCTTCGATACGACATATTTCACCGTTGAAATCATGAACTCAAATTGTTTTTTCTACTTATTCTTATGTAACAATGTTATGTATATGATTACGCTAGAACATCGCACAACCTTTTTTCTTCAACTTCAAAATGAAATCATATGTAATTAGTAGTAGAATTACAATTCATTGCAAAATAACTCGAAATAGCGAAGAAAGTACGAAAGACACGATACAATGATGCTGTCGGACTTGTGAGACATTTAAAAAATGATTCTACATCATCAGACTTATGATACCTCTGACGGAATAAAATGGGGGATGTCGGACTTAAGCCGGTTATCCATTTACCAGTGAAGTATGAGCCGTGGTCGGTCCTGTCATTCTGCAATAGAGGGCGTGCAGTCACGTGGATCGATTTTTTGTATTGACCTTCAAAAAATGGTTGATTTTGATATTAGTTCCGCCATACGTATCATATTGTGATAGTTAGGTCGGGACCGGGCGTGAATAAGTGTCGTATTGACCGACGTCACGCGGGCACACCCTCTACAAGGAAGGACATTGAAATCAAATATAAGAATGGATAGCACTATATTCATTATCTATATAATAGATTTTCACGCAACGACACGGATCACGTTTCACGGGTAAACGGATGCCCGGCTTTGGACGACGTTTATTGTATGGTTATTCAGTTTTATTACTCTAAGGTTGAATAGAGAAAGTTGATGTTTAATTACATGTTCTTCGCCAATGGTTGCATTTAGTTTTACTCCGGCGCGTAATATTTCTTTCAAAATTACATCTTCGCGACAGTTTTATTACTCCGGAGGAAACAGAAATTGATACTAGGCACCGCTTAATGGCAATGCCGTGGATCTGCATTGATTTGGAAATATCAAAATGTTTGTCTTGTTAACGACACCGTCAACACAATACGGATATGAATGATACTGGTTCTAATATCACACAGGCGTAGAAATGCGTTGATATTCGTAGAAGATTTACATCTTATGTACATAGATAAGACTTTGAATCCGGACCATTCGAACATGAATAATGTTTAGAATAGAATAAATAAACGCGTCTATACTAGTTTAATATGGATGTAGATTTACATGATATTGTTGAGCTGACAAATGTAATTCAGTAGCCTACACTATTTGTGAATTATTTGTGGATTTTGAAAAAAAAATCTATATGGCTTGCATCTTCTTTCGTAATTCCATTCACGATTGACAATCAGTATTTAAAGTGAGATTTAAGAAAGTTTAAGTAAAGGTTCATAGTTTAAGCATAGTAATTTCTGTATCACGTAGATTAGAAAGCTAGTAGCGTGCCGGATTTTTCATTCGAAGTCGGTTCTGGTAATTTGAAATATGGAAATTTAGTCTCGAAGACTTTTCAATAAGAAAATGATGATTATTGGCCCTAATACGTCCCTAAGAATTTTGGCTAGAAACACCCATCATCCACTGTAACTTGTTCCATTTCATTTCTGTTGACGATGCATTATAAAAAAATAGAAAAAATTAAAACCTAACGCACACAGCCAACATTTTACGGCTGCAAAAAAACAAATGTTTTAGTAAATTATTGGCTGTGTGCGTAAGTCTGTTTGATATGGTTTTTGTCCAAAAGTCGATTTGACTCTCTTCCAAAGGAATTAATTTAATTTTCCCTCCTGCTTCCTTGGAAACAAAATTCTTGATTAGATATCGGCCTTCTTTCCTTCTCAGCCTTGTAGTTACTTGTATAGTTAGAATGTCACGTAGAATTTCGCAACGATTCGTGGTAATTTCTATCTAAAGCCTAGCTAGCGCAGATGGACCAACATATTAGTCGAACATGACCGAAAACAGCATTCGCGTTATTTTGTTCGTCCGTTTGCGGGTGATGCGAATGTAAACAAATTTGCTCGCGAACATGCTCGCCTAACTTTCTGTCATCTGCGGGAGAGGCGAGCGCGAACATTTGGTCGTTGAATTTGCTCACCGAACGAAGATTTTCGTCCGTCTGCGCTTGGCTTAACGTTACACGAGACTACTATGCCTATCGAGTTTATGTTTAACACCTGTTAACATTGAAAAATTCATATTCACTTTGAGAGTCCAAGCGATGGATGATCGAATTATTCAATATCCTGTTGATTTATATTGTATTGTGTCCCATCGAGATAATGCCCGTAGATTGTCATCATTCACCAGCGGTGTCAATTGTAACGTTTCACTCATCTCATTTCAAAAGAAAATTCATCATGATCGTTGTCATTTTATTGAAAAATATATAGAAATTTTGATTAAAATTAAAGTAGTTGCTTTTTATTAATCGATGGTAATCGTGAATTATAACCCATGAAAAGCATTGCGGCTGAGTAGTGGTGGATTAAATAAGTCCTCTGATATGAGAAAATTCATGATTGACATTCTCAATGGATAATATGATAATACCCCACATCGCCCAAACTTCTATGAATATGATTTTTGTGCTTGGGAGATGGACAAATGTCCCAGGAAGGTTTTCGGCCCTTCTACTCCTTGAACTTTGGATCCAACTATCACGGCGACTATCACGGGCCCGTGGGAACAAGCGGGGAGGGGGGTATCAGAAAATTGAAAACCGAAGGTTTGGTCTAGCGTCATGAATAGTCAATTTTTTTAATAATGTTTACTCAAAATTGAAATTAAATTTGAAATACTTTTTTAATCGATTTGGAATCCTACGAATTGTAGCTTAATAATCCTTGAAACCATTTTCTTGAAAAATCGATACCTTCACAAAACTGGAATAGAATTCAATCTAAGAGTAATCTGTTTTCGTACGACTCATTTTGTTGATTCTTTGGAGAGCTAGAGCAATGATGTTGAACTAGAAGTTGGAATCCTTGACAATCCTCTAAGTGAAACATGTAATCGATTTCGTAGTAAAATTTGAGAAGTGTGAATAATGCTACCATCGTGTGCCCTGTTTTCCGAAAAAAAAATAGAATTTTCTCATCAAATTTATTTTTAAGTAACAATCAGTATCTGATTCTAATTAGAATTTTAGATTGATGTGCATAGTGAAGCTATCAGTCGTTATCGTACAACATGTTGGATCAGTCCATATTTCATTATAGTCCTTATAATCGCTGAATGAGTTTCCTGATAATTGTTTATGACCTGTAAGTATTGTATTAAGACCCATCTAAACTATTCATCAAATCTCAATATTGTATATCTGGTATACGGACAATGATGATCCATATGCTAATCAGTGAACTAGGCATTTTTACATTTTCTTGACGCCTCGAACCACCACACGATACCCATCAAAATTTATCAAGTCTCAATTTACCGTGTACCGGTATACGGACTCCTTATAGACTCGTCGATAATCGCTGCGAGTAGACGCCTTCGGTCACTGGAGGTAGGATGAAAAACTGAAAGTTTCCTGTTGCATAGAAATAATTAAAGGAACAGGATGACACGTAATGAGCTGGTCACAATGTGTGGAATCACGCCGTCTGCGTAAATTAACCGCTACGCCGTCACTCGACATGATACTCTAATTAGTGGTTGGAAATGGGATCCTATGAAGCGAAAGTTGCCCGGTCTGTGACCGCCAATATATCAGCGGACAAAGTTTATTCTATTCTTGTATTCGTAGAAGTCAATGCGTTGTTTTTAAGAAGAAAATCGTCTAGAGATCAGACTTGCGTTACAGTCATGGTCATGTCATTTCGATTTTGAAAAGGTATTGATGATTGGTGTAAAATATTTTTCCAAATGAGTTATTATTGTTGAAAATTTAAAAACGAAAGGGCATTAAGTAGTATTTATGTTCGTATTGGGTTGAGATAAATTTCGAGTCGTTACGTACATGTACATCAGTCGTTTCTGAGCAAGTACAGATGTCAGCCATCATTAACAGTCCTGCAGAATAGCAGTGTTTTTATTGTTGGACAACGCATGGAAAACATTTTTCAGAATTTTTCATGACTTTTTGCGTAAAATCCAATAAGTAGAAAAATGAATAAAGTCCTATCAATTTGTTTGTTTTGGTGTCATCTTCCAGATACGTGTTTATTCCTTAATCATTATATATCATATGTCATATATATCGGTTTATTGTTTAGATTAATTTATCATATGTTAACTCATAATTCTTTATCAGTTTAAGGGGTGATTGATTCTTACAAGTTATGCTTCTTTTCAACCTTCCCCGCTGTAATATTGTAATAATTCACCAATTTCTTATTGCTTTGAAACGATCGAACTTGATGTTTTGTTGTAAGTTATCAGGAAAACAGAAAAAAAAATTTCAAAATATATTTCTAGAAGCGCAGATCCAAATCAATATATACGTGTAAATGAACTTTTCTGTGAGGCATTTAAATGAAACATATATATACTTCAATCTTTAGATAATTTCTAACTTCAGCGAAAAGAATACGTATGAAGTCATACGCAGAAATTATGTATGAATGGA
>JAYMFW010045557.1:0-11329 GCA_036785005.1 Tubulanus punctatus | reverse complement strand
ATTGAAAGTCCGAAAATGCCTCAATTCATAGCATTGTATGAGAGGTTATGTACGGCTGTTGATACATGAAATAAACAGATTTAGAAGTCAATGAGCTAGTTCAGTCGATCGTAAAGACTAGCATGAATGAACAGCTATTCTAACTCACCTGATCTCACCTGATCTCTCTGATAAATCGCACATTTTGTTTACTTAGTCATTTTTTCCGGCAAGTTGACCTCTGGCAAGGTAATGGGTTTAGAATATCTATCCGAATCTACCTGCGGATGGAAATGGTATTCATTTTCTTTCCAGACAGCCATCTCACTTGAAGACGAAGACATCCTTCGTCAACTCATAAACATTTACGACAATATCCAAATTCTAAATGGTAAACGGGTATCAAGGCGACGGAGTGACGCCAGCGAATTGATTGCCTATCGTCGTGATGGGGTGTCGGTAAATCGGTCCATTTCGATGAAACCGTTGAGGCGTAGTGAACCGGGGTTCAGAGAACGACGTAGCCGACTCAGCAGCCAATCATCGACCGATGATCTCGACGACGTACCCGAATCGCCAACTACCCAAACTGCACCGGTTATAGGTAGGCAAATATAAGACATGGCCAAGAAAAAATGATACCGTGTTTCTCATCCTTTCAAAATCCGCCAGCGTCACTTGTAGCAAATAGAAATAAAAACATTTCCACATTGATTTCGATCAGTAATACGCGCCCGCATGTAATATCTAGGCCCTAAATAAAGAATATCCTCCTCAATAACGTGATAAAAAGCGCCCGCCCGCATCATAATTATAGAAATAATTGTGATGATAAACAAGGCATTAATTATCTTTGGCCCATACGTTTTACTGAATATTTTAGAAAAAAAATTGTACATGTATTACACCCTTTTCTCTCCATTCATCGTTAATTGTGGAATATATCAATTGTGGAATATGTGCATTATCTTTATCATAGGAAATACAATGGATGTTTTTTTCTTATTTTCGTTTTCAGATGATGACGATCTATTTCTATCTCCCCTTGGAGATCTTCAACTAGATCTACAAACCGAACTAGGAGATATTCTGTCGCCACTTCACGGTATCCTGTCTCAGCGGCTGTCTAGTATCAGTTCTCGAGACACGCCCAGTCCGCAGAACGAACAACGAGACACTCCATCGCCAACAGTAGCTGTCGTAGATACAGATCTACTCCAGTCTCATAAGGACGACTTCGAAGTTTCCTATGCAAACATTTTGCGGCGTAACGTTCGAATCTGGAAGGAAAATCAGTCTCGATTGAAAAATGTTGATAATTTGGACGCAATGTTGTTCTTGTAGCCAGCGCTATAAACTTATTAATCCACGAAAGGTGAAAATCAAATGAATGTGAAAATCTAATGAAGCGATAATTTGATTACGGTTACACAGTGGATGGGACTTGGGCATTGGCCTAGATAACGCTGTTATTAACACATTACACGTGGTCAGGTTGTACATGTTTGTTTATCACTGCCACATGACAACAGTCCATTTCAGTTATGTATATATTTACCTATTAAGAATGTCCAATGCGAAATTGTATGTGTTTAAAAATGCAAATAAAGTATTTCGTTGCGAGGGATAGTCACTTTCTAAATTGTCAATATCGTATTGTATAGATGGTCGGTGGTACTGTATTGGCGGTACTGACTGGACATTGTCAATGTAAGTTCAACCTCGAGGGAACTTCAGTCTCATTTCATATTGATGAGACAGAATTTACGTATTTCGGTCCATTGTTTCTGAATAATCAATTTGAACGAAGCCAAAGCTGATAACAAGAATCGTAGGCTATGGCATACATTCCATGTAAAACCACGGCGGTGATTCAGGACAACAGGAAACTAACGCTAATTTTCGTAATTGGCTTTGTGGATATAACTTGTCAGGTTAGGAATCTTATTAATTATCGTCATAATGTTTAGTACCAGTAATCTATTTCGTTTAAGTTGCATGACTCTTTGGTGGTAAAATAATGTTTTAATTTCAGTGAGATGCCTCTTTCGGGAGCCATGCCGGCTGAGTCGGACACTCTGCCAAAAACCTCCTGTTCTTTATATGCCGCTTTGTCACGCGTCAAACTAACAAATGAGCAACCGAGAACATCTCCAGGTAAAAGATTTGAAAACCCGGGCGTGGATAAACCCTTGACACTGAATAGAAAACAATATCGTAGTCACTCAAATGAGCATAGAACCCGGTTTCATTTGACTTATTTCGCCAATACAATGAGTCAAAACCAACAACCGAGTCCGCGAAGGAAACTGAACTTTTGTACGCGGATGAACAAATCAAACGGTTTTGTCACCGATCCATCTTCGTCGAATATTCGAACTTTATTACAACTGCATCGGAGTAAAATAAAAACGGCGCTAGTCGAGTCTGACCGTAAAAAAATCGCGCCACCACATTTCCCGTCGGAGCACTCCTCGTCAACTAAGTTTTTAAGTAAGGAGAGTAGCGCTTTGGGTAATTACGATTACCACGAAAGTAAAATCAAATTTTCGCGAGCTTTGATATTGAAAAAGTTACAAGATATCGAACGACAGTTGACGATGGCGTACGGCGATCGTCGCGCAGTGGCTAGAACCGGCTCGAGCGGCGGATATCGGGGAAAATCTGCACAAGATGGCGAAGCTGGCAAACGGACCGTAGCAAACGTTGCACAACCGGTTAAAACTAAAAGTCGTTTCAGACGTTTGAAATTTTCCGACGTATCGACTCATAGCGAAACGACTCGAGTAAACGATCGAAACGATGGTCCAACGGATCTACCCCATATTATTCCCGAAACTGACGCCAACGTGAATAAGAAGTGTTCAAACGGCCAAAATGATGTAACAGATTCAACAGACGAGAAACTTATTGCCGAAAATATGTCTAGGATCGAAATTAGAAGGAGATCCATATTGAAGAAACAAAAATGTATCTCCGATTCGATTAGTACGGCGGATTTTAAACCTAGCGATAATTTTTCGGTCTCAATATCGGTGAATGATTTGCAGCCGACATTTTCGGTGGTACATACACACAACGTTCACTCCGAGAACTCCTGTTTCCGAACGGTCGGAGCTTCGCCGCGAAGAAGTGTCCGATTCTCTATGTCTAATGACGTCATCGAGTACATTCCTTGATGAAGACTAAATTGATAAATGTGATTAGAAGGTAAATCTTTTCTTAGCCCCCAGCGCCCTAAATCGTGTCCTAAATATCTGAACAACATCGATGCAAATATCAGACGAAAATATTTTAGGTGATTTTTTCCAATTACACGTGAATACAGGTATTATCTACTGAGAAAAAGTTTAGGTAAATCTTTGGTTAATCATGAACGAATGAGTCTAATTCAATGGGATTACGCGCGGAGACCGAATTTCTTTACGATGTATATTTTAGTTTATAAAGAATTTGTGTTTAAAAAAAATAAAAGATCTCAATCCAGAACTTGATTTAGATGGGATCTTATATGACTTTTTAATTATTTCTGTACGGGCTAGAAACATCTACATGTGTTTATACATGTACGTAAGAATACAGCGTGAGAAGGTCGATCTACTTAATATTCCGTACACGTTTTGGTCAACTAAAGCTTTCTCCGTCTTCAAAGGGAATTAAGGCTGAAAATGCGGCAGTAACACAAAGAACCGAGACTTGATGTAAAACAAAATTAGCCCTGTCTTCTTGTGACAATAGGGTTGTTCAGACGGTATAAAACTAGTTAGCGTCATACATTGGCCTTTCGACGCACTTAGCAAGATGTCGTCATCGTCGTGTTCAGAATAGATCGACAAAAGGAAAACGTGGCGAGGCTTTTTATTAGGATACGGGGAAGCTGATTAAATCGTCTGGTGATGGCGTTCACTTTCGCAATCAGTAGAACCGGTCCGGATCGGATTCAGCGATGAAAATGAGATTATACTTATGGCATGTTTAGGTATGCCCGTGTGTTGACTTTCTGCGGCCGAATAAACACATCACTATCACTGCAATTGCCCTAACAAGCCGAGTCCGGAGCAGAATTACATGTTGACAGAATTAAGTCTCATCCGAAACGCCGGCCAAATTAAGCATACTTCATACGACCCAACCGACAGAGACTGTATTCAAATATACATACCCTTCTATTCTATACGTGATCTATCTCGTATTAGTTTCACCATCGGCAAATACCGCGAATATAACACAAATCAACAAATCGGTACGTGCTAACATAAGTTGTTCTCGTGTTGGAAAAGTCACACTGAAAAATATCACAAAATCATATTTTCATTTATCCCCCTTATGGAGCAAAATTGTTTCTCCCCCAGTTATAGCATTTGTAGTGGGAGACATAACGTAATAGTGACAAATCATAACGTCGACGGAGAAATAAAATCTTCCACTCGTGGTAGGTGAGAAAAAGATCTTCAGTGACTCGTTTCAGGTTGTATCCTTGTGAAGAAAACCCCCCACTCGTCATAGAAAATCTTGTTCTCATCTACCACTCGTCGTAGATTCCATATTTCTACATTGTACACTGCGTAAAAAAAGTTAGGTAACATACTCTGGATATGATTTCATCCGACTTTTGGCTCGACTTCAGTCATATCTCAGCTAATATAGAAGATAAATTCATTCTGTACAGTTGAATTAGTTGAATGTCAAGTAGTCTGTTGAATAGAAGTTTGGGAATCTATGGCTTATTGTTTCAGGAATTGAGCATTAATGAGAGCCCTCATTTTTATGAATTTTCTTAATCGAAATTGACAAATCCAAATTTCTTCAAATTTACAGAGGTTAAGACGTAGGAGTGTGGCCTTTGATGGATACTAAATTTATTGTTTTTGCTTGACCTATTTTGGGGGATATAGAGGGTAAAATTTAGGGTATTTAACAAGTCAATGCATCAGACGATTACCACTCCAGTATGGGTTTAATTTATTTGTGATTAAGGTTCCCATGATGATTCAAATGGTATCTCACTCAAATACAGACACGACTTAAATTGACTGTCCCATCATTTTCCTATAACAGTCCTAATCAGCTTCTGTTTCGTTACGTGAATCGCAATTTTTGTTGGAAACACCTCAACTTTGACCTTCTGTATCTCCCAAAATAGGTCAAGTAGAACAAAAAATTTAGTGTCCGTCGAAGGCCACACTCCTCTGTCGTAACCTCAGTTAATTTGAAGAAAATCGGATTTGTCAATTTTGATAAGGAATGGTTACCTCAAACCATTAAAAAATTCATCAAAATTGAGGGGTCTTATTAATGCTCACATTCTGAAACAATAAGCTATAGATTTTAAATTCTCAAACTAATATTCAACAGACCATAATATGTTATTCAACTAATTGAAATTTACAGAATGGATTTATCTAATATTAGTTGAGATATGTCTTGATAAAGTCGAGTCAACAATCGGATGAAATTCTTTTCAGTGTATGTTACCTAACTTATTTTGCACGATGTATTAAAAACCAAAATTGAATGATGTTTACTGTGTATATATGTTAGTGGGACGCCCTACGCACGACCAATTAATTATTCATCGCATAACGAGACCATTTCGGGTTAAAGATTAGTTAAGCAGGGGTAGATGAAGGGTAAACCTCAGACCATAGTACAAGGTTTGAAGGGCACCTCAACCGAAATTGCACAAGATATTTAGGGCACCTTGGTTTGAACAGGCAACATTTCTTTTTATTAGGGCACATTTTCTGATTCATTGAGGGCACTTGATAAAGATAGGGCAACATCATTCACTCTTAGGGCAGGTTTTGTCGGAACAGGCAACATTTTTGATTCATTTATTAGGCCGGGCGTCTTTTGTCTGAACGACATCAAAATTTTTTCCGTGATTTTCAAAAAGGGCACTGAATTTTCCGGACGGTAGTACGTACTACTTGTACTACCGTCTAGATCCGCCCTGTTATAAGCTGGTCGAGCTTCTAGTTCTGCCACAATTTATACTCCATGAAAAAGCTACAAAAGCAAAGTCGTGTTGTCATTGAATTTTGTGGAGTGATTGCTGACCATACACTGATTTTCAGCATAAACTGGGCCTTAGGTGTCCTGAAAATGTTCCGATAAATATTTGATTATGGATTATTTTGGTATTAAAGCGATGGTGTATAGAGCGCGATAATGAGGTTTGTCTGTGAATAAGTGATCTGTACTCGGATAATCCTCACAATGTATTGATGTTATCCGCGACTGCACTTATTTAATAATATCATCAGCAACTAAAACTGTTGTCATCGATGATGAGTAAGGCACGTCTGAAATGGTTATGTTGGGAAAAATATCTCGTCTAGAGAATACAGCTTGACAAGACAGTATTGGTATTCACAATCTATCACCGCGCCAATACGAGACCCATTTGTCTACATGAATTATTGATGCCATACATCTTTGTTTGTCGGTTCACCTGTTATACCAAGTGTGTACCCTCACCAGAAAATAATATCATCCATCCAAAAATATAACTGGGTTTCATGTGAAGAGAGCTTCGAGGGACCTAATCCATCATAAAATGTGAGTTAAAACGCTGATTTCGTACTCCCAAGGAATAGATTATTAAGCGCTTGGAAATTGAAATAATGTACTCTGTGTTGCAGAGATATGAGCTAGTCCGTATACGGCCTTAATGTATATATGTTTTTCCATTAATAGTTTATTATGAACATGCATATATACCGAGCGCCGGCGGCAGATTTTTTCCGATTGGTACCAGGGATAAAAATCTGTGTTGGGGAAGAAATCTGTTGCTTGTATTATCACTGAGAGTCCGTGGGGAGCCTAAATATCCGACTCCTCGCATCCAATAAGAGGATTAGTCCCTGTGTTATGTAGTATTAACGTCAGCTTCTATTTTTATAATCATTTAACACATACGGACGCATAATTTCCATGACAAAGCTTTTCCGCGAGATGCAAAATGAAATAAATATTCAACCTTTTATACATATATTCTTTTATTTTGAAATTATTTTTCAGAACTCTTTGCACCTGCTTCGCCTTCAACTCAAACTTCAATCTGCGTCATAATTTATACTTACATTATATATATATATATATAATCTTTGTGTAATTTTGAATATACAATTTTCATCAATTGTAATTTTCGAATTAAACGAACCATTATATTAAAAAATTTTCAACACCGTAATAATAACAACATATATATATTTCTCCTCTGTATTTTTCAAATAGTACGTTTTATAATAAACAAGCATTTTAGATTGAATGTTTTGGAGTAACATGTTATATACCAGGTCAGAAATGATTACAGATTCTGATTCTTCTGACCACAGGCTTTCTCAACAATTATATACACTATGGACAAAGCAAATACATAAATTATTATACCATTCTCATTTGAAAAATTACACAGAAATGGTATAATAATGTAACGCATAAGAATGCTGTAGGTAAATCCTTTTTACAAAATAGTTAATCCGCAAATAAACGAGAATTTGTGTAACAAAAAGACAATATATATATATAACGTTTTTGACATGGTAGAATTGACACTGTGTGACTAAAATAACCCGGAGACTTGATGGCAGGATGGTTCCCGCAATTATTGATCATGCCGTCTTTATTTAGACAAAGATATTCAAATTTAGCAACATATTTCACATGAAGTGCTACTCCTTGAAATGCTATTCACGTCAAATCAGAAAAGATGTTTAACAATAGTACTTATCGATCTGTTAAACAGAATCTTTGAATATCTTTTCTCGTGATGAGAATGTCAAAGTTGAAAACGATTTTTCAGATTAATCCTTTCCCATATATCGAAATGTGTCGAGTTCAGATGGAAAATCCAACTGTCTGAACAAACTCTATACATTAAACATTACACGGTCGGGAATATGTATACCGCATAAACACTGGCCATTTGATAGTGATCGGAGAAAGTACTGGTCCCGACTAATCGAGATATAGATTTACCCCAGAGACAGTAATCAAAACTATTTGGTAAAATTTGCATTCTATCTCCCTAGATTTAACCGCGTATGAAACGTAAACGGCTCATAAATAGGAGCTAGTCGACAGATCACAGACAGATCAGAGAAATCGTCAAAAATGAATTCCTATCGGCGAGGTGTAGGGATGTTCATGAACAGAAGCCGAAACATATTAGACAACGTCAACGCAGTCTACCCATAAAAGAAATCTTCAAATAATGTCTGAAAATCATGTATATGATATATTTACCAAACTATCCCCAAAGAGATGTAGATAATTATATACTCAACTTAGTTTGAAGGTTCATATTTTGCTATCGATTAGTTCTAAAATTATTACTTCTACGCTCTCCACTTTCTCGGACAGAATTGAATAAAATAGAAGCGGTTGATATTTTTAAGACTCAGAATTTGTTCTATCAAACAATGAACATTTGACCTTTCGTTCATCAGAAGCAATAAAATACATTGACAAAAATGATTCGGGGGTACACCTTGCAATGGTGTATATGTATCACTGGCCATTCGTGTAACTGGCTCCACGGTTCGTATTTACAGGATTCATTAACAACCGAAGAAATTTCTTTTTTCAGAAGGCGATATTTAAACCAGTTAACAGAAAGTCACGTCATCGGATAAACCCTATAAAAGTGTATTGGCTGAAAATATAGACATTACGCGAATAAGGACAAACGAAGATTTTCTCCGATCGGTCAAAAAAAAATTACTGTACATTACTAATTGTCTTTGAGTCGATCTGAGTTGAGACCAATTAAATGCAGTATTAAACGCTTTAATCCACGGCGCCTTACTCCACTATTTACAAGATTTATCATTTTGTCGCATCGGGATGGAAGATGGAAAGCGTGTGCGCTGAATACGATATATGCGCTTCCATTTTTCACGTTTTCTTTTCCACGAAAGCGACCGCCACGAGTAGTGCCCGTGATAAGAGATAACAGCTATGAATATCATCAAACCGTAGATCGTCCGTCGCATGAGTTTAGTGACGTCATCGAACCTAGTACACAAGTTGCGCATTTTTAGTGCCTCGCTACTGCAACCGACGAATGCTAATCGCAAATCCATGCACTTGAAACGCACTGATATAAGTAGTTTTTTTATCAACGCGCTGTTAACTATTCGTTGCGAGGGTTAATGTCCACAGCCCTCCAATAAATTACGTCCACTGACACGTGTCGTTACAGTTTCGATGAACCGTATCTTCGCGTTTCCCGAATATCTCTTCACGACTAAGATGAACGGCGAATCATTTCAGCTAACATACTCATGTAATTAGTCATCTGAAAGTAAATCTGTAGATGTACATATAGACTGCCGATGTGCAATTCGAATTACGCAGGATGTATATACAGTATATGATGCTACACGAGGAAATCATCTGAGAATACAGGCCCGTAACCGGGAGGGGGGTTCGAGGGGTATCGGCAAAGTTCCACTCCGAACTTAAGGTTGTTTGCAATGAGTCAAAAATCACCCAGAATGCAGGAAAATGAAACGAAAATTTTCGAAATTTTCTGAGTGAGGACCCCCTGCACTTTGTTTTCACGCCTTCGGCGCTCGGTAGCTCTGTTTCTGTAAATAAAGATCTCCCAGACCGATTGTGACACATTTAAAAGCTGGTTACGCGCCTGGAATACAGTTGTGTAATAATCTAATTTCCAGGTCTTTACACATCTTTCGAAAAGGTCGACCAGAATTAGAGTTGATAATTTTTCTATGGAGTGATATTATCATAATCTGAAGAAATTATTTACACCTGAATATCTGATTAAAGGTAGACGCAGGTCGAAAGGTACGCTCCCTTCGCAGCGTTTCATTCGACCAATTAGAATGAGTTTACGGTATGAAATAATGGGTAGCACCATTTTGAAATATTGTTGTGACAAGCGCTTGTGAATATGGTAGCCAATCAGCGCACTTTCTGCCCCAAAGGAATTTTGCACTTTGCGCCACCTACCGTTAAACGCACGCAATCGCGCGAAAGTTCGCAGTGATTATTTCGGAATACAGTAGAGTACGCATAAGTCGGGACCTTTGAATTTTGTCCGACTAACACATTGATTTTTGCAACAATTAGAAAATACAATTGGGACTTAGATTTTTGTCCGACTTAAGTGTACATCCGGCTCATACAGATCCGACTTATGCGTACTCTACTGTATATGGAGAAATGAAACCACTGCGGGTGGAGTGTAGTTGAAAGGCAACGCTCATCGATTATCAGCGATTTGAGTCTCGCCAATTCTCGAGAACTATCGTCCTACCAGAACTGCTCTAGATACTGCCAATTCGACCCGAGTCGGCGTATCCCCTACATCTCAGTTGTAGTTGATTGCTTGGATAACAGTCGCGTCGCTTTTCGACCGAGTCTACCTTTATATGTATATTAGTATATTATTAGAGATTTAGTGCTCAAAATTTCAACCTTACCACTTGATATAAAAGGCACATAGTGGGATTCTCGTCTTCACCACCAGGGCAGTCATCCTTGCCGTTACAGACCTGGTCCATTGTGACACATACCACTTTTGCTACGCCGTAAGACGAGGGACACATGAATTTTCGTTCTTTGTGTTGACAAACTGAAACCGTAATCAGATATATATATATATGTATAGTTCAAAACAAAATAATTCGCTTTTTACAAGAGAGTTGTAACGCAAAGAAAGTTTGTTCAGAAATTGCCGGAAAACGACCCAACTCTAGGCTATCGGGTTAACCCTTGAAAATGAAATATTACAAATAACACGTTAAATTAAAACATTATTGCAATCATGAACTATTTTGCGATAGTTGATTGTTTTGACTATTATGCAAAAACACGCAAATCAGCATTGCCTTATCGCGCCATGGGAGCACTGTTTTTACAGTTGGGTTGTACGGACAGCGCGTTTATATTACAGAAAATTTAGCGAGCTATCTTCTCAAAAATGGAACATTCATGACAATATTTGACTCATTTATAAAGTTGATTTAACCAAACACTGCCATGTCCATTGAGTTCAAATTCGCCCTTGCTATTCAAAACAACGACTTAGGCTAGGTACAAGTGAATGCGTCTAGCGTCCGGTTTTCTGATCCGTTAGACCGTTAGAGTTAATATATAAAAAAGCAATAGAATAGTATTATTTGGAAGCTAAGTAGTTGTGTTTTCACGTCACATTTAATTTGTAGAATAGATTTCTTAACAACACTAGGTAAATAGTTAGAAATGAAATTAAAAGGTGTGAATTATTACTTAGTACTTCTATGTCATAAACTACGTCAAAATCTCCATAGAAAAGAACAGATTTCTGGGAATTAAACTAACACATTACTCACTTTAC